>JAAZQE010000071.1:0-61613 GCA_013620735.1 Clavariopsis aquatica
GACAGTGGGAACAGGGGCAGGGACAGTGGGAACGGGGGCAGGGACAGTAGGAACTGGAGCGGGAGCACTGGGTACTGGCTCAGGTACAGGTGGCGCAGGAGGAGCAGCGTTGGGATCGTTCTGGTACACCTTCAGTGCGTTGATAGTCCACCCGGCGTCCACGAACGCGGAAGGGTTATTGGCGACGTATTCATTGCAGGTGGGGGCTTTGCTGGCGCAAGAACCGGTGCTCCAGACATTTCCAGCCCAGTCACCGCAAAATGTGGTGTCAAAGACAATTTGCTGGCCCCTGAACATGTTGGCGATGTCGCAACCAGCGCTGGCGAAGTGAGCGTCAGGAGTTCCCCATGTGCTTGGGTCAGGGTTGGCACCGAGGACATCGGCGGGCTCTTTTCCTCGGGCAAAGTACCAGACGTTGATGGCATCGTCAGTCCATTGAGTGGCATATACACCTCCACCGATAGCGTTGAGGCCAGCGCCGTAGCTGTCCTTGGAGCCATGCTTGATGGAGCATCCGGCATTGGCGGACTGTCCCTCTGCTTTGACATCGCAGTTCTTTGTCTCGACGGTACCGCTGAATCCACCATCGGTGATGGAACATCCTGGGCCAGTGTGGAGAGTCATTGCGTTGGTTTCCTGTTCATTGACACCCTCGAGGATATCGATTTCACCGCCCGTGGGCCAATCGGGGCCTACCATCCAGAATCTAAAAACATTTGTCAGTTATGAGAGTAGCAAAATCGGGATTATACTTACGCTGGCCAAGTTCCACAACCTGTTGGCATGTGTGCTACATCAAGGACCACCAGTCCAGCTTCATACGACTTCTTGCTAGTCAAGCGGATACTGGGTCGACCCTCTGGGGTCGGATTGGTGGTGTCCACTCCCCAAGATACCACTCCCGGGGTTGAGTTCATCAAGCCCATGCCCTGTGCAGTAGCCATGTCAACATATTTGACAAATCCATTGGTCGGGTCGCCTTTGTTCCAGAAGTCAAAGGCACCATAAAAGTCAGTCATATAATCATCCTCGAGAACATAGCCAGCTATGGACAGTTGAGCGAAGGCTGCCGCCGAAAGGAGTGTGGTTTTGAAATACATGCTAAAAAGATGAAATGAGTGACGTGCGTACTAGCCGCTGAGGAAAGAAGTTGAAGAAAAGAAGTGAAGAACCGCGCTGTGGACCGATGTGGATGGGAGAAAATAAAGCCACTGTGGGGTGGCCATGCTATATACATCTTGCGGCCTGTAGGTTCACAGGCGCTCGTGCGTTGCGATCCTTCTGTCTTGCTCGGGCTCGATTCGACATCAAGGGTCCGGTTCCTGGAATGGACAGCGGGCAGCGGCTGGTTGACGGGCTGGTGCCATCAAGCTTTGTTTCAATCAAGGGTGAGAGCCACACCATGGCAGGGGCGGCGCTGTGCCTGACTGGCCGATCTCCGTAGAGAGCTCTCGACCAGCCGGGTGGGAGGCACATGAGCCACTGATGCGTACGGAGATGGTAGCCCTGCGGTAGTGGGTCGCGCAGTTTGTTCGTTTCATGGACATTGCGGGCCTGGGTGGCCGAATCTGAGTGGCGGCCGAATCTCAATGGTGATGCTTGAAACAGGAACTCAAGGGTGGGTGTATGCTTGCCAGGTCAGCCTGGCCGCGGTTTTGCAGTCCGCTGTTAGCAGGATGGGCAAGTAAAAAATCGTGCTATTTACGCGCGCGGCGTTGAAACATGGTTTGGTCGAAGTATGTGATTGTTCCAGTGGTTGATTCGCTGACGCTCGGAGGAGACAGCGGAAGCCCTTAGCGTAGGCCTGTAATACTGTCCAGTCAGCAATATTACAAGAGACCTTGCCCGAAAGAGCGAAATATATACCACATCAGCAATCTCCGTTGCTTTGTCTGCTCCCAAAATTAGATGGAGTGGCACCGAACGGGTCTATTATTTCCCAAACGTGAAACACAACCTCCTGCCCATCTATCTCTACTATCTCTATCTCCTCCCAATTATTGCAATGCTTGCAATAGTGCGCGCAAGAAACAAGCAAAAATACGCCTACTCCCAAGCGTCAACCTTCAATAAAGAGCGCAGCTTTCACGTTTGTCGCAGGGTCGAGTACTCCCGTCGCGTCGTGAGCGGACTTGCGCTGTGGTTCGGACACGCTGCGCATAGCCAAATTTCTCCCAGTCCCCATTCCGTCAATCGCTTCCGTACTCCGGATGCGTGTTTGCCACCTTCTGTTGCTGGCTGCCCTGGAGATGAAAGTGCGCCAACTCGAAACACTCATCGCCGACCCCTGAACCCTCGGGCAAATCCTCCAGACTAACCACCCGGTGCACGTCATTCAGGTACCTTGTTAATGCGGTAGAATAAACAACGTTTTATCGTTCCATGAGTAGAGTACGACTTTGCACTTAGAATAATCCGTACAACGGCTGAATCGGCACCAGCTTTGAGCCGACCAGCCGGCTAGGTGGATGCAAAAAAGCAACATATCTCTTTCAAGACACTGCCGCCAATACCACCACACCACCAATATTGTGAAGACAGTATAGACTTTCGGCCCTTTGTCCTGTCACACACAGATTCATGGCATTCATGCGATTCCCCACTTTCGATCTTGGACGAAGTCCGCATCGAGCTCCGCCACGCCTAAATGGACCTCCGAGGCTCCGATCCGGACTTTTATTTCTGGGCGTTGTACGGACGGATGAATAATCCATCATCAGTGGTTCAGATTGATGTTAAATCTTATGCCATGCCGCAATTACTCAAGATGCGACTTACAAAAATAGCTAATCACATGAGCCGGTTCTCGCTGACATGTGTGTGACTGATTAATACATTGTACGCCCAAAAGGAATTCCGGTTCTCTACGGATTTTGTGCTAGTTAACGATTCATCCTGCACTTTGACGACTTGGCAAGCCCATGGACACAATATTACCGCTGTCCCAAAGTGATAGCGACACCAACACCAACACCAACACCATCCTACTCTACAGAAAACAAATTATCCGAATCAACAGCATCTCAGCCCCTGACCACAACAGATAAACAGCTTACTGTGTCAGTCTGTTTGTACTGCCACACATACAGTCATCCAATTGACGTGCCATTTCAATATTTACTTATATGCTACTTCCAGCCTAAGTGCTTGTTTAATGAGGCTCGTTGATCTGAATCGTTTACCGCTCACATAGCTAGAGACCTGGAGGCTACAAACACCGGCAATTCATCGTATATGACTTTTATGCATCCAGCATTGATTGTCTAATATCTAGTCACACCAAGTTGCCTGCAACCCACCATTCCATGCTGAAAACATTGTATGGATGTTAGTTGGCCTGTATTCATTCTTTTTACAAAATATAAAACATGCGAGAATTTACCTCGGTGGGTAATGGTCCATTAATTTCCAGATTTGGTCTTTCCGGCGAACGACCTAGAACCATCCTAGCCTGTACAGTCAAGGCGGTTTGTCAATATTTGGGAGTGCTAGCTTTTGAGAAGGATCATTCGGTGATGCCTTATTTCCGCAAATGGTGCCTGACCAATCAGACTGACATCGGAGCATTCCACACCCTTGCCTCAGTGATGCCCCGTTTCCGTAATCCGGGGCACTGCCCAAATCTCGAAACGAGTAGGATTCGCATAAATCTGGTCGGTGCCTCTCCGGTGCTCAGTGAGAAATGCGATTACTTTTTTTCCTTGCTCTCCTCAGTGGGCTAATTGTAGGCTTGGGTGATGTAAAAATAGTTGTGAGTTTTGAGATATTCTTTCAACATTGATCAAAGTGACACAGCGGCAACGAATCGACAAGAGCCGAACAGGCAGAAAGAAAAACCGGTCTTTCTATGGAAACTCGCCTATCCCACAGCTACCGGTGTTTCTTCAGTTTCCCTAGGCTCCGCTAGCATACAGCCCAATCTCACTATTTGATGGGTCAATCTATTGTGTTCAGATGGGGATGTTGCTCTTTTCAACGGCCCCAACTAGCCATCGGGTCTGTATTGATTCCAGTTAGGAATTCAGAGTTTGCGTTGACAAAATGTGGCGCATCAAACTCGAACGTTGGTACCGCCGGGGTGCAATATTCCCATCCCATTGTGTCCGACATTGCGACTTGTTCGTAAATAAATTTGTTGCCACCGCTGCCATCGAGTTCCGCGGGGAGATGACCAGGAATACAGTCAACGTTCCAAGTCAAATTTTGTACATTCGGATCGATTTCCTGTCCGAAAGTGATTGGTGAGATATTGAGACCGGCATCTCCTATCCACCCCGCGGGAGTAGCATCCAACGGTTGGCTCGGGTCAACGTCGAAGTTCAGGAGATCGTTAAAGTCAAATGTATCGAAATCAATTGCCCTCAACCGATCGTTGTTCGACCCATCGGATACTGTAACAGTAGCTTTTGCATACTCTTTCGGCGTCACGCCCATGCGATCCTTAAAAATCTTATGAAAGTACCTAGGCGTGAGTCCAACCTTCTTCGCTAAATCTTGAAGCTTCAATCCGACCTTACCCTCCTCTTTGGCTGCTTCCTCGATTAGCGCACACGCTTTATTGACAGCCCGCTCCTGAGGATCATCATTGAACTCGGCATCGGGTTTGCATCGCTTGCAGGCCCGAAAACCGGCTGCTTGGGCCTCGGCTGAAGTCTTGTAGAAGCCTACATTTGCCCGGCGTGCCAGCCGACCTGGACATGTGGGGCGACAGTATATCTTAGTTGATTTGACGCTGTAGACGAATTGACCATTGGCTGTGATGTCGCGGATGGTGAGGGCACGCCAACGCGCCGCTTCGGTCGTGAAAGACATTATTGAATGTGAAGGTAAAAGGCGGGTGTGAGGACTAAGAAATGGAGTTGATGAAGTCTGGGTGGTGGGAGTGCGCCATATTTAAATGCAAGTTGAGCTAATCGCGATCGTCCTAGGCGCTGATTGGTCACTTTGGGAGCATCATGAGATATCATACCTGGCGAGCTTCATCAATCCCATTTTCGAGCACCTTTCTCCTATACTTTTGACGGCGAATTGATCTGGATTTGTGAGTTTTCAGAATGCGATGATAAAAACAATAAACATTGCACGTTGCTTACTGGCAATCGACCCCCTTGTATGTTTAGCAACATTGTCTGCTATACAGTTAATGACAATTGAAACTGTTGCTTCCTACTAGAGAAGGGCTTCGGAAAGAAAGAGTCTAGCTTTTATGGGAACCATGAATTGAAAATATAAGAAATCTGGAAAATCGATTCCCATCAAAATACAAAAGGGCAAATAAATATAAAAACACAACAACCCTCCACGCCCCTTTCAACTCACCCCCTTCCTCCGTTGCACTAGAAAGGAGGAAATGAAAACTAGATTTCAACAAATATTTCAGTCTAGAGAACCTATAAGCGTTCTCGAGGATAACCATTCCCTGTAGCTTTGTTCCATCTCAGACAATTGCACCTCGCTACTGAACACATCAGGATGGTCATGAGGCAAAGTGACTTGCCTTGCATTTAACACATTTCTTCCCAAATCAAGAGCATCATCAAACTTATCTTGGTGACAATATATCTCAGCAAGTTAGAACATAGAGAACAATGTATCGCAATGTGTAGAGCCAAAGCACTTCTCCCGCTTTCTAACTACGCACCGAAGGATTTCTTCTGCCTCCCAGAATCTACCTTGATCCATGAGTAGAAAGCCCAGGTTTTGCAGAATGTGGATCGAAAGTGGGTGGTCTTTCCCTAGCTTGTCTTGGTGACTTTGGAGCACTTCTCGTGTTATTTCTTCAGCCTTTAGCCAGTTCCCCCTTTCAACATAAATTTGGGCAAGATTCGCTTTACACTGCAATGTATGTGGGTGATCTGCGCCCAGTACCTCTTCTCGACCTGCCAAAGCCCGAGTGATGAATGTCAAAGATTGTACCCAGCGCTTTTGTAGTTGTAAAAGTCCACCGATGTTGGAAAGAACAGATAGGGTCTTCGGGTTTTTGGCGCCGATCAAATCTCCCATAGCCTCCAAGATATACTGAAGGAGACTGAGAGCTTCGTTGTGTCTTCTTTGTCCGAGCAAGGAAAGCGCAAGCCCGTGCTTTTCGTCTAGAGTCTGGATATCATAGACCCCATAGGAAGATATGGATAAGTCGACTGCACTTAGATGATAGCTCTCTGCCTGGCCGTGGAAACCTTGGGACTGCAAGGCCAAACCTTTACTTCTGAGAGTGGGTATGACCAAAGGGCTGTTTGTCGAAAGTAAATGAGTTTGTGAGCGGAGAACTATGTTTATGGATTCGGCGGCAACCTCAATGTTGCCAAGATACTGATCGATAGCAGCGACACTAGTTCGGCAAGCAAGAGCGGGAGCTGAACAAGGTTTGTTTTCTTCTAAACACCATCTCAATGCATGTTCAGCATAATCTTTCGATTCTCCATATCGACCCATTATGCGGAGATAGAGTGAAATTCGTGGAGCTAGTATTTTCGCCGCTTCACTGTCAATGGGCGAATGTAAGCGATTATTTTCAGCGATAGTGACAGCATTCCATGCTGAAAGAGCGTGAGGTAGGTAATATTTGCACTCGATGAGCCTATGGTACTGCTCTTTGGTATCGGGGAAGTGTCTTGCGAGAGCTTGGAAGACGTCGGATGCGTACACGCAGAATTGATTTTTCACCTTAAGATAGGAGCGGACACTTAGGTGAACTAGAGAATTCATGTTGAAAGTATCTCCCGCATTGTTCGAAGTTATAAGCGAGTATGCTTTTAGAAGTCCTAGCGCTTTCGGCAAATTATGGCTTGAGCCTTCGGAACTGAATATACTACCGGGTACAAGGATAGGTTCGATGCATGCCATTTTGAACAGAATATCTGCGGCTGCTTCATCCTGTTTATATATAGCATCGATCGAAACTATGGATGAAATAAGAGGGGGGTTAGAGACTTCTGGTACATATAAAGCAGGTTGATTGAGAAGACACAACCTACTCTCTTCACTTTCGCGAGAAAGCTGGAGGTAGGCCGTTGGGGTAGTGGAGGTCATCGACATGTAGGATGCAGCTCGGCAGATCGCCAATGGCAAGTGGCCTAACTCTGTTAACAATGGAGCAATGCTCTCAGTATCCGAAATTTCTGCGTCTAGTTGCGAGTTCAATAGCTGGTATGCTTCATTGCCAGTCATGGGCTCCATTTGGAAGACACATCGAGGGTTTTCTACGAGCGTTAAGGCGGTTTGCTTGTTGCGTGTTGTGAATAGGATTAAACCATTGCAGTTCCTAGGGAGGGCGTTGTGGATCATGTGTTGGTTACTCGAGGTTCCTAGGTCGATGTCGTCGATGACCATGATCCATCGCCCTGAATTACCGGACTGTAGCCAATCAACTATACCCTTGATAGAAAGAGTGCATGTGTCACTTTCATCTGGCACTTGGATAGCTTTCCCAATTCCTAGGAAGCTTCTCTTGAATTTGATCGGGTCGGCGGCATCTATCCAGAATATGGAAATATCCGGTGTTGACCGCCTGATTTGGTGAACGTATGCCAGCGCTGTTTGGGTTTTCCTAACGATGAGTATTAGTATTCAACCAAGGAATATAAACAGGAAGAGCCAATTATTCCGGAGTACGGGCAAGTTGTTGTTATTCCAAATCAGGGCCACTAACCCGATGCCCCCAAGACCGACGAGGCATGCCTTGCGACCCAGGAATGGATCCACAAGAGCTCGAGAGACCAAATTAAGTAAAGAACTTCGACCGATGAAGTTAGTTCTTGGAGGCAACTCAGATGTGATGCTTCTAGCTGGTTCGAGACTTTCATTATTCGTGGTTGGGTTGACCTGGTGTTAGAATGGGTTAAGTTGAATCAAGACGTAGAATATGGTAGGTCTCGAGGTAAACTTACGTGAATGAAATTCTGTAAGGAATTTCCCTGATACAGAAGCCTTACAAATGGTGGATTTAGCGAGAACCGATGATCATGATTCTAACGAAATGGGGACTCACGTTGAGATGTGCAAGTTGAGGCTTCCTTTGCACCGTTCTATATCCGCTAAACACTTAGATATTCTTTTTGCTTTTCTCTGAAAAGAAAGCGATTTCTTCAGTTTAATTGCCTTCGGATCGTTCTCATCTATTGCAACAGTTTGAAGAAGCTTCTGCAGAGAAACAGCCGAGGTGACCGACCGATCTATGATCGAATAGAGAACAGTGCTATGGTCTTCTTTGTGGGTTTTGGGAACCAGAGATTGTGCAGTGTTAAGGAAGCCTTCGACATCCTTCATTAGGTCTTTGATAGTGTCGGGAGCAGCACGGAGGCTCCCTGGGTAGTCAGATGCTAATTGGACGAACCGGAATCCATATTTCGCGAGCTGAGTAACAGCAGCAATGCCACCTATGATAGATACGGGCTCAATCATGTTAAAAAAAATGCAGAAGAGAAAGAAAAACGAAGATCAGGTAAAATCAAGAAGATGATTGATATGCTACGGTGAACCGGTGAGCAGGGCGAATTTGGCGATAAAATGACGCCCTACAGCTAGAAGGATCATACGCCCTCCCGGCTGAAAGAAAAACAATCTGTAAGGCTGAAAAAAGAAGCCGGAAAGGCTAGAACTGCCTCCAGTATCCCCCAACTGGAAGCCAATTAGGTGTTGCCAACAAAACCGACATATGCGTAAGACAATTGAAGAAAGATGCAAATAAGAATGCATCTGATCGGAGGTTCTGTCGAGGCATTGAATGATAACACCTTCAGTAAGTATACTCTAGATAGAAAGATACAGGAAAGGCCACTCTCGCAATGTTCCATCGTCATGAACCAACCTTCCTAGAAGCTGGAATAAGAGAGAAGCCATGTTCGCACTGATAGATGTTGAAGACCCTATCAAATGATGTGTCTAGAACGCCGACTTCGGATTTGCCCATGAAAAAAAACAATCATTTGTAAGTCCTCCAAGATGAGATGCAATAATGAAATGAATGTGTCCAAATGATCATCGTAATAATTGTGTAAACCGGGTCCTTCCCAATATTTATCACCGCACCCTCCGGTCAGCCTTCGCTTCGACCATGTTTGACTAATAAAATCGATTTCGGTCTCTTTAGAAGTGTAATTGAATAAACTGTGTTGGAATCATTCACCTGGGCGCTTGGTATGTGGCCACTGCTTATGATAGTCGTCGCTATTTTGGGGTGTTTGTGACGAGTAACTGAAGTCTATATTCTTTTAGAAAAGCTTGGAAATGTGGAAGTGCCATACATACTTCCACTCCTTGTAGAGCTGGGAGATGAGTTGAAATGAGCTGGATTCGGTGGAGTTGTTGGTTGGTATGGGTTGGCGGGGTCGGGATTCGTTTGGTACGGGTGATGTTGCTGTCGCTCTGGCTGAAGATTATGTGTCTGAGGACCTGGTGGGTATGGTTGTTGATATGGTTGTTGATATGGTTGTTGGTATGGTTGTTGGTAAGTGTTTTGTGGGTTGTGTGAACTATGTTGTTGGGTTGTGTCTGTTCGCGGAGCTCCCTGTAGGGGCTGGGCCGGTGTCGACGGGTATGGAAATTGCGTCGGCGCAGGGTTTACAGGGGCATTCGCGGGAAATCTTGTTGGTTGAGGAGCAGTTGGAAGATTCGTAGAAGAGTTATCGGGATCTGGGAGTCGGCTCCTATTGATATTGTGTCAGCTCTTCCTTGACATTGCTTTAGGTGCATAGTCAAACCTTCCCCATTCCACACGCCCCCATGTCCCATCTTGACGAAGTCAGCAACATACGAGAGAAGAGCCAGTTAGTATCTTACCTAGGTTCCGCGTATATCTGTAGTAGTCGAGATGCTCGTTGCTCCACTTCCAGTCGAAGTCGCCTGGGGGAGCACTCATCGTGTTAGAACGAATGTCACTCTTTAGGTTGGCTAGCAAAAGGGTCGAGTATAAAGTGCGGTGGAAAGAAAGGGAATTTCATAAGCCTCGTCTTCTTGTGATAGAGAGGATAGAGGAATAAGAGTGCTGTTTAACGCGCGGGGCAGAACTCGTGCGGGCGAATGGACAGTCATGGGCCATTAATCACATGATACCCTGAGGACTGCAGCCTTTCCTGCTTGATGCCCAACTTTATTGTTTTCTACATGCCTGTATCATATCTTCAAAGGGTTTAGCATTGAAAGGTTTACATCATTTCATGCATTCAATCTCTTAGCCTCAACACTCGCATCTACGTAAACCTTTGGGGAGTGTTTGAGTATGCTTTTCCGGAAGACGGCCGATCATTCTATGACCAAAAAGATGTGATAAAAGCACATGGTGGGTAGTTAAATCACATCTCGAGTTACGGACGTCAGTGGTAAGCTTGAGGCCAAGAGCCGATGCTGGGGCTGCATGCTCGTAATCATATGGGCCAATGAGTGCTCATTTCCGTACTCCATCATTCACTCCCCCGCTCTCCCGCAGCTGCCTTGTCGGGTGAAGTCGCTTCAGCTGTGCACAATTCCACGAATTGCGCACCCACTCGATGCACGGGTGGTAGCATTCATGCTAAGAGCTAGGCAAATATGGGCACATTGACAGAGTTTAATGGGGTTGGATAGTTATGGACTCTGTTGTATGCGCCTTGTTATTACAGCCTGTAATGTTGTACTACATACATGCCGCTCGTGGTGACTTTCATAAAGGGTATGCAGACAGCGAAATGCCTTCCTCCGAATAAGCAATTAGCTTGGGAGGACTTTCTCGTGTCCAGCTTGCCCCATTTTCAGCCTTTCTCCGGCGCTCTAGCTTGGATTTCCAATACAATTACAGGGCGCTCTCAGCTACAAACATGGTTTTGACGTGATTCAGACGTGTGTGCACTGCTGGAGAGGGCAGCTCCAAATGATGAATATGGCATGCTGCTCAACCAGCATGTAACAAAGGATTTGTAATATCGACTAAAGTACATTGTTGAGACTGAGTTTCCCGCTAGTCAGTACGAGGTTTTGTTTGCCACGAGACTGCTACCAGAGTCTATTTCAGTCGTCCCAATCCAAGCGTATTGCAGTTACGTTAGTAGGGTGGATCTTAACATACAAGTAGAGACTTGTACTATTGTCACCGGCAACTACTAGGAGGAATGCTCCAGGTTAACCGATTCTAATCACACATGGGACAACTGTTGTTGTTGTTGTTATTTTTTTCTTTTCATTTTCCCAAATATGAAATAAGGAGGTTTCTAATTTGACCCAGTTTTGAAGGAGCTATTTGACAATTGCATACCAACTATTATTGATAACAATCCGAAGCGTTCCGGTAAACAGAGCGACTGCGGAGTAATATATCAATGGTATGATGACTCATCCTGAACTTGAATCTTCTAATTGTGAAGAAATCTAAGGTAAGAGAAAGATGGCCAGCAATGATAGAAAGAATGGTGCTTAGTCCAAACAACGCATAGCAAGAACAATTCGCAATTTAGAATACAGACACAGACAACAGGGGAAAAGAGTGTTAAGCCATAGATCCCTCTCCAACATAGACACGAAGACACATACACATATATATTGGAATATGTGCTAAGTATTTTAATCAGACGTCTTGCGAAAGTTTCCTCCACAGGGGCAAAAGGTTGACAATAATTTGAATGAACTGTGACTAAAGCAATCTGGGTCGAGAAGCAGTAATAAAGTTTATGGTGGCTCAAAGCGTCAGTATTTAGAGGCGCAATGATGGGGGGCAGTAATGGTGGCGCTCACAGATGCGTTGAAGGTTGCTAAGTATCTGTGTCCGGAGGTGTGATGATGGGCGGAAGTGGTGGATGACTCCGTGGAGATACAAAAGCATCTGTGTCCAGAGGTGTGCAGATAGAAGGAAGTGGCGGGAGTGCCAGGATGTTGGCGGTGCCTAGGGGAAAAGTATTCGCCGTAGTGGATACAGCAAATAGAGACCCGCAGATGGCCAAGGAGATTTGAGAAACTGCAGTATAAGCAGAACGTAGACCTTGTTCCAGGACGGCCCACCAAACAGCCGCCGTGGCAGCAGTTGTATGATGGCTCGACGTAGGAAAAGGTAGAGAGTTGTAGGCGAGCTTCGGCGTGTCGACGCTGGAGAGCCATGAGAGGTTGATGAAGGGGACATGAGATGGACCCGAGCAGTCATCGGGGATCAGCGCAACCGGTAAACATGCGCATAGGTGAGTGCCGGCAGGGGAGTCAGACAGCTCTGGGAATGATAGCAATTGGACCATGATGGAGGATGAGCGCGGACTTCCTGGCCACGGAACACGGGTGACACACAGAAGCACGAATAGCCATGACAGCAATGGCACCACGCAGGGCTGTCCCGAAACGGCGGATAGTTGAGTTTGTCGAGTTTTTCGAGTTTTGACGCATCTGGGCGTGGGGCCTTCCAGTAGCTGGTCGCCCACGAGGCGAGAATTGGGCGAGACCAGGTCCTGCGGCATGTCAGTGTGGCTTCTCAAGACGTGGGCTCGTCGAACAGCCTGGTTAGCCTTACCTTGGGGATGACCATGGTTTGAGATGTTGGGTACCTCCCATTGTCGGTAGGATAGAGCGCACTTAAATAGTCCCTATTTGAGGGACGAGAGGGCGGCGGAAGGGCGGGCCAGGCAGCAGTGCATGCTGATGAAGAGAATGTAGGAAGAGCACTGCAGGCCAAATACGGATGGGGCGCATATGAGGATGGGGGTGGTCAGTGCGGCGCGCCACGGTGAAGCGAAGGGCTACCAATACTGTATGCCGTCGTACTCTCGCTCCTCCACTCTGCCTCACTTCTTGACTGGGCGGCGTGAAGTCCACTCGATGAAGAAAATCCATGGAGTAACCTATCCGTTTTCAGCTCCGGAGAGATAAATACTGACTGGGCATAGTAGTCGCATCATTGCCCTTCTCTCCGCTACAGACAATGGACCCAACGTGGATATGGAGCGATGAGCACGGCGACTACTATCGCTATCGGCTGCGAGAGCGCGCTGGTACGGGATGTGCCTTGTGTCGTTTGTCGCGAATGAGTTAACATGGCGTAGGAAAGTCAACATTTGACTTGATCTGGGGCCGGTACGTGCTGAGTGCGCTATGGGCCGCCTTAGTTGCTAACCATTACCAAGAACAATGGTAGATCCCCCAGTCGCCTCTCAAACTGCGATTGCGCCGCCAGCTCCTGCAAGCAATCACCAACAGCAGTATTCGCGACCATCGCCATTCCACCCCTACCCAGACCCCAATTCCAATCCAAACAACTCATATGCTTACGCACAATCGCCGCAATCCGGTGCACAACCCCCAAGGCAGCTTCCAGCTCCTGCCGATTTCATACAAAGCGCCTTGCCAGTCTCAAGCTATAATATTCCTCAATCCAGATACATCATCCCACATGATCCGAACCCTGGCTCGAGTTATAGTTCGAGCAGGTCAACCGAAGGCCCACGTACCATTACGCCGACAACCAGTGCAGAAACACACAGTTAGTCGCCCACAACCTAACGTTTGTGTTTTGGTCTCCTCGCTCACTTTTAGCCTAGGCCCTTCAATTACTGGGCTACCCTGGCCCAGTAACCCCACACGTACCAATGAAGACCTCGACCCAGAGACCTCGGTCATTCAGACAAGTTACCAAACGCCGGACGGTGGTATAACTCCCTGACCTACCAGGCTCGGTTAAGTTCTGACTATACATAGATTATGAAACCA
Source organism: Clavariopsis aquatica (assembly GCA_013620735.1). Lineage (NCBI taxonomy): Eukaryota > Fungi > Ascomycota > Dothideomycetes > Pleosporales > Clavariopsis > Clavariopsis aquatica. The sequence continues at coordinate 13,654 of JAAZQE010000071.1, forward strand.
TAAGAAATCCTCGGAACTACTTTAAAAGAGGACGAGTTTTCAAGCTCATCTGGCTTGAGCCTCGAGGAGAGCCAATTACCCGTACTGCTTCCAATGATCAATCTATTTCCACTTCCACAATCTGTTCAGCCGCAGTTTCCACCGATGGCTCTGCATCACCGCCTGAAGCAGCATCTGCATCCGTGCCCGGTGTTTCCACCCAGATGGTACATGCCAAGCCCCGTCTGTTCGTGGTAGTCAGACAGAAAGCGCGGCATTGTCTCTGCGTGCCAATCTACACGTACTCACAGCAAGCAACATCAAAGCCCGGCGTCAACCCAGAAGACCATGCACCTCTAATTCAGGAAGGGAGGGATGTTGTGTTCCATCCACTAGAAAAGCAGGACAGGCTGAAAAAGAGACTAGTCCTCGTTGTTGAAGACCCTTCGATCCAATGGGATCCTTTATCAAGAATCAATCTTGGGAAAGTGCAATCTGTGGAGTACAATTTGAAGGTGCGAACAATAGGGAGGATTGCTGATGAGTGCAAGGCCGACTTGGACACTTTTTTTCGTGAAGCAGTTGGCCTTGGCGATGAATGACGTGATGACTCGCAAGTCCAATTGCCGGAAAATCAACTCTCTAAGCTGTCCGACCAACCTACCTATGGGCCTGGGAGATAATAAAGGGGCGGAAGCAAGTTCGGATTGGGGACACCTCTTTCGGCGATTTTCCTTCAATCATGTATTTTCCTAATCGTCCCAGATCACCGGCAAGTATTTTTTATATCAAAGGGTAAGTTATGCAAAAGCGTGTATATAACATCTAACTGTTTCAAAATCCATATCAAGACGAATGAACTCCATAGGCGTGAACAGGGAAGAGCTCGATATTTCATTATTGGCCTCCATGGGCCTTTCATGTGATCACATGACACCGTGGGCATGTCGTGGTGGTCTTTCCCTATCTAGTTTGACGACGTATTGAAAGGAGGCAGTCACGACATGGCGCCTCCAACAAGGTAACGCCGAACACTCGTTCACCCCATCTGCCCTCTCTATCTCTATGTATAACGCCCTTCTCCCCTGACACCTCTCTTGTCTCCTCTGTTCAGCCCTAGCACTGCCAAGACACCTATCATAATGGGATGCCCCTTGGATTCCGATTCACTGAATCTACCAATAAAAGCATTGCCCCCAAAGACAGTGCGACAGATTGGCTCCACCCAGGCCCTCGTCGATCCCAGCTCGGTAGTGAAAGAACTCATCGAAAATGCACTCGATGCGCGGGCAACGGGCATCTTCATCGACATCACTGCCAACACCGTGGGATTGATCCAGGTTAAGGATAATGGCCACGGCATCCCGGCGGAAGATCGTGCCCTTGTTTGTCGCCGGCACTGTACCAGCAAGATTCGAGACTTCCACGATCTAAAAGACATTGGTGGGAGGTGGTTGGGGTTTCGGGGCGAGGCCATGGCAAGCATGGCCGAGATGAGTGGTACCCTCAGCATCTCTACGAGGATGGATGGCGAGCCAGTTGCAGTGCTACTCAAGTTCGGAAGAAACGGCGAAATTATATCGTATGTGGATTCGGTAACCTAAGTTAAGAATCACGTGGGTGCCACTAATGCATTACAGCACTGAACATGTCTCTCATCCGGTTGGCACCACAGTTAAGATAACCGAGTTCTTCAAGCACTTCCCAGTCCGCAAGCAAACTGCAATCAAGAATTCTGCAAAGTGGCTTGCTAAAACCAGGCGTTTAGTTCAGTCATATGTGTTCGCACGACCAACTGTCCATTTTAGATTGAATATTCTAAACGCAAAGAACCACAGGGGAAATTTTATATATGCACCCAAGGCTGAAGGCAATGTGGAAGATGCTGCGCTCAAAATTGTGGGCAGAGATTGCGCCTCCCAATGTGTCAGGACTTCAATGGAGGGTGATGGTTTCATTATCCATGCTTTCCTTCCCAGAGCCAATGCTAATGGAGCAAAAATCGCGAACGAGGGATCGTTCTTGTCCGTTGACTCGCGGCCAGTGTCTGCTGTTCATGGGATCCAGAAGCAGATTGTCACAGCTTTCAAACAGAGACTCCACATAGCGAGCCCTGGTCTTGCCTCTGTAAAGGACCCATTCTTCTGCATGAACATATACTGTCCACGTGACAGTTATGATCCCAATATAGAGCCCTCAAAAGATAATGTCTTATTCACTAATTCGGAGATAGTGCTCGGGGTTGTACACAAGCTTCTCATGTCTCACTACCCCGAAGTGGTAATCAAGGCACGTGAGGAAGAGAGCAGGTCGTTAATATCGCCTACACAGTGGTCCTGGGATCGGGGTGACGAGGGGCATACTTTAGCAGCTCGAGCCCCGTTCATCACCCCTAAAGATCAAATTCAGCAAGAACTACCTTGTTCTTACCTTGTTCCTCCGAAACAGCCCCATTGGAGATCTAACATGTACGGCATTGATGAGGAAGATCTTGAGCTGATTTCAGGAAACCATCAACCAGCCAATGGAGATGAAGCGGAACTTCAGCAAGCTGCCAAACTTTCTAATCCATGGACTATCGCGCGGATGAACTCTCCGGCCAGACCTAAAAGAATGAACAATTTTGCGCAATTGGTGACTTCCGCAAAGGTAGCAGGCAATGTTCTTGTCACCCCTATGTCTGTTGCGACAGTAAAAGCGTCGCCAGCGGCGCTAGTTGAACCAGTGACGCCACAGACTTCACCACAACGAAACATGGACAAACTCTTGACGGATTTTGATCTTCATCAAAAATCCCAGAACTTTCAGTCTCCTCGCTGTTCGGGCGATGGTTTACGGGATCTACGGGGGGGTACTGTTGATGAAGAGGCCGTTTTGCTTCGAGGCCGTCCAGCTATCACACCTTTATCGGAATTTTGTGGATCTAGGTCATTCCCTCGAGGATCTGAACAGCCAATAAATAAAATACCATCTAGGTTGAGTGAGTTCAGCAACAACGGGTTGAAATCTACTCTCTCTTCCGAGACCACTCTGCATAGAATCCCCTCTATTTCTTTTGATCTACGTCGCAGCCAGCGCAACCAACCGGATGTTCACAGAAACAAGCAATTTGCGCTTACCCCCAAGGAACTATGCAACGATAATGACCAGAGGATAAAGTGCGTTCCAAAGCACTCCGCTGTTGGCCCGAGAAGGAAAAGACGAGCGCAGAATCCGAATCATCCACCACCCCAGGAAAACATACCCTCTGTACCACAGGACTCAATAATGAATGCTATAAAGGGAGTTGTTGATAATAGGCTTTATTCAGAAAACAATGCCGATATTCGCGACTTCTTCGCGGCGAGCCAAATAAAGGCACAGCAGACGAGCATGGTCGCCGAGCTTTCTCCAAAATCATTGCCGTCATTCATACCGAAGAGTTCCAGTTCGAGCAATGCTGGAGATCAGACGTTCATTCTTGGAGACGAAGGAGATAATTTCAATCCGAGTGATATAGCAACTACCCACAACAGGGATAATCGCGAGATACCATCCCCTGCTCCAACTCAAGTAGAGTCAGTTGACCGGTCGATGGATAGATACCCTCTATTAAAGCACGCGAGAGGGCAATTCTTTGCTCAACGTAATCACTGCGAGATAGAGGAGCCAGAATATATCGAAAATCCACTATGGACATACGGTAAACTTGGAACATCTCCTACTAGTCATCATCTTACTTCTAAAAATGATGTGGCTGTCAGTACGAAGGATAAACTAACGTCAATAGTACCACGAACTCCTCGGTTCGCTACAGCTTTACATCTTCACACACAATCCAATCTCTTCTTACCCTTAAATCAAATCCCTATGAATTATCATATTCAAGATATTATCTCCCCTCTCTTCGCCACCCTGTCGGCAATCACAGACCAGCATCGGAAGCTAAATATGGGAATAGGGGTCAACAGCCTCGAATGGGGGTGTGGTGCTCTCGATATCGACAATAGTGGTCTCGTGAGTGTGTTTGAAGATGGAGTAGAAGATAAAATAGTACACATGTGGTGTGTTAAAATGGGGGAGTGGTTTGAGACAAAGAATGGTAGAGATGCGACAGGGGCCTTTATAGCAGGTGTTTGTGAGGCATTGCGCAAACGGTCTAAGAAGGGCAGCAACTATGGGATAGAGGACGGAAGACGGGGTCAGAATATGCAAGGGAACTGTGATTCTAGTGTCATTAAAACCGACGGGAGGGATGCGCATAAACTTGAAGCAGAAATTTTGCAAACCAGAAAAGATGGGAGGGAGATAATTGTGGCTCGAGTAGATGAAGTTGAAGATGATGGTGGTGATGGCGATGAAGATATGTTAATGAGCTGAGAAAGGGATGGGAAATGTGGCGGAAGAAGAGATCTACGAGAAAGTCCACTGGAAAAAAATGGATCCTTCGAGGGGAGGATTGGAACATGTACACGATGTTGGTGCATCCATTTTTTTTTAAAAAAAAAGGGGGGGTATGTGGGAAGGTGAAGACATTTTTGGACACTTTACTGTGGTTGTGTCCAACCTGGGGCTAAAGACAAATGTACATCTTGCCACATAAGTGAAGTGATCAATATCAGAAACCGGCCGAGAGTGACAATCCCGAACTACCAGATGTATCTTAAAGGGGGTATATTCAATACTCATCAGCGTTTTACCTTGCTCCCCAGTCACGACCTTGATCGATGCGTTTTCTGCTTTCATATATTACAATCCTCTTGAACCTTTCCCGGCTTTTTCCTCTCTTCTCTTCAAACATGCTCTTATTGTTTCTTCCCTAGATTATGCATCTAACACCCCGCTTTCCTTCAGACTCCTGAATAGATCGGGCTCCAGAAACTTACTAATAGTAACATCCTCAGCTAGTCCTTTTCTCCTCCGTGTCTTCAAGACAAAATCGCGCGCTAGAGCTTGTGCCGTGGCGGGTTCGAGGGGGCGGAACTTGATCTCTTTGTCCAGGGGGTCGCCAGGGACAATCGACCAGCGATCAAAGACAAGGGAGAGGGAAACTTGGCCTTGGGTATGTATCTGCATTCAAAATTAGCACACTAGCTAGAGTGAGAGGGTGTGGAGAAGAGCCCACCCTTAGATCAGTCTCGAAACCGAAGGAGTCAATGACCGGGATCAAGCCTCGCACGTTGTACAGTGGGGTCCCTGCAATAGGCCCATCTTGTAGCACATGCCCTCTCCGTCTTGCTAAAACTGTGTATAGACTACTCTTGGTGTCTGCGGGGCCGATCATAGAGCAACTGTACACAGGTTCCATAAGTCGTGGACTTGCCATGAGAAAACTAGAATAACAAGCTCGTCGTGCAGTAGGGATGATCTGTCCGCCACCGCGGAAAATGGCTTCAGATGCAAGATCAACGTCTGTGATACGAAATTTAGTGTTCCGGATGGGCTCCTCACAGAGCGGGCCCTCGCGAGTCGCCCAGCTGAAGCCTTGGCGGATTGTATCACGCACTGTCCGCAAGGTTTTAGTGTCTACATCAGAGGGGAGAGTGTCGTTTTGCAGGATGTTTGCGCCCATGTCGTCAGGCCCAAAAGCCCAAATGTTACGGGATGCAAGGAGATCATAACCATAGTTCTCTTCGAAGAATTTGCCGACAAGCCGGACGGGGTCTTTGATGTTCACCTTGCCGGCTTCGATGTCCTCGGCAATTCCTGGGTCGAGAGGTTCAGCAATCATAGTGAGTTTGTTTTTCTTGTTGGGTGTCAGTGCGTAGCATTTCATGGCGGACATTTCCACAACAGTTTCACAGAAGCGGGTCACAGGGTCGGAGACCTTTAGTTCCATGTCGGCGTATAGTCTACGCAGGTCGTGAAGAACACAATCCATGTATAGCTCCCCGGTGCCAAGGACGACATGCTCTCCAGATTCTTCGACTTTGGTGGTAATGAGCGGATACGACTTGTTGATCTTCCGCAGACCATCAAGCATTTTGGGAAGTTCAGACGGATTGATGGGTTCCACGGCAACCTTGAAGACAGATTCGAAGAAATGCCGAATGGGACGGAAAATGTAAGCGTCTTCATCATCCGGGAGCTTCTGCGCTACAATTGTGGCCGTTTTCACTATCGAGTTGTCGATACCACCGAGTAGCACCCAGTTCCCAGCTGGTACACCACTAGTTGGTACATTGTATCGCGATTCTGCGATCCATGTGTCTGTGACAGTTGCAACTACCATGTCTTCCTCATCTTCGATTGTGTAGCCTTCGCCGAGGACACGCACTGACTGTATTGGCTTTGCGATTCCACTCATGACTCGCCCTAGGCAGTGGAACGATTTCGCGTCTGAAGAGTTAAAGAGCTTGGTAACGTGGACCACCAATGGTCCGTCCTGGTCACACTTTTGCATTGATTCGGCTGTTTTGGTGTCTAGTGGTCCAGTATAGTATCTCTCGAGTACTCGCTTTGCGCCCTCCTCGGGTGAAGGAACGTGATTTACAATCATGTCAACAAAGCCAGTTGACGGCCCAAAGTACTGTTGGCAGACCAGACGCATGAGCTCCCTCGCGTCTGTCTTGTACTCTGATGGCTTTAACCGGATGCCCAAATGACTGAGCGTTTCCTTAAGGTCTTCTGGGCCTTCACTCAACGTGTGGGAGTATAGCTTGTAAATAGGCTCGAGAATCCAATACACAAAAGACCGCTGTGAGCCTTCTTCTTGAGCTTTACGGGAGAATTTCCGGCTCCCTGGATTGAAGAAGATATCACCCCACAGACGCAGGGCAAATTTCACCGTGTCAATGCTCTTGGTGGGTTGGCCAAACCCTGGAGCTTTGTCAGCACCTGGATAAAAATCGCAGTACATTTTCGCAAATGACTGCAGCGTAAAACACCATCGCATTTGGGTGCAGGCGAAAGCCACATTCCCTTTCTCGGGACTCAACCGCCGTCCCTCTCCTTTACCAGGTATCGTGTTTTCGATGATTGTGTTAACCTCCTCAATTACATGCTTAATCTTGAAGTATGCGTCTCGTGGTGGTAACTTGAGTTCTAAAATTAGACGGTCCATTTTGTTGACGACCAGTGTGAGGGGCAAATCCTCTAGCACCGCGTGCTTGATGATCTGCTCCGTGTTGATCTGCACGCCCTCGACTACGTCCACCACTAGCACAACACCATCGACCAATCGCAATGATGCTGCTACCTCGTCAACGAAATTGACGTGTCCTGGAGTATCCAAAATATTGAAGAGATGGGACTTTTGCGACGTATTTTGTAGGACCAGACTCATGGGCGCCGCTTTGACAGACAACCCCCGTTCACGCTCCAGAACGTGAACGTCTGTGTACCGCAGCTGTTCTTCCCGCTTGCGTCCCTTCTTTTTGTCTAAACGGTCCTGAATGTCATGTGTCTCCATCACTAGCATATCCATAAACGCCGTCTTTCCGTGGTGCAGATGGCCCGCAATTGCAATATTCCGTATCTGATCCGGGTAGTTCATTAGGTCAGCCATGAAGGTGCGGTCAAAATGCACGGGCGGCAAGTCAGCCTCCTGGATTGTGAACTTTTTCATGACCACAGGCGCAATGATGGGCACAGCTAGCGACTGGGTATCCTCCTCCTGCACCAACACTTCAACATCGGGGCCGTACACATCAGTCGCGGAGGGGTAGTACTGTTTGTCTTCGTGGAGAATCACAGCATTTGACGGGCCCTCGTCCACCTCCATGAGTTGCTGGCCGGCGGCATCGTTGTCTTCTGAGGCGTCATCGTCGAGCACATAGGCGTCGGCGGCCTCGCCAGTGGATTGTGCATCATCCTCAGACTCGGCCTCGCCGATAAAGTTGCCGAACCTGTGACCAGTTAGTCGTGTAGTGTGGAGAATGCTGCGCAAGGCCTACTCGTCATATAAGTCATCCATGATTGAGGTGTGGGAGGAGGCGCGTGCGGGTGGGGTGAATATGGCCGCCAACACAAGCTCGAAGCTATCCAGAAAATCTCCAGGCGCGCCGGCGATACGTTATGCCGAGGGCCGAAGGCGGTGAAGTGTTTGGCGGTGAACAATGGTCAGCTCTCGGCCAGTGCCATGGCGGAATTTATGCAGGGACCTCCGAACAGAACTCCGACCAAAACTCTCACAACGTGCAACTTTGCTCCCCCAATTGAGATCAAGACCGTATTCGCTCCCCCCAAATACTCCCAGATACCCACAAACCATATTACCCATCACCATGGCTTCTCTTCCGCCAGTGTACATTGTATCGGCTGCCCGCACGCCCACGGGCATGTTCCTGGGGTACGTTTTGCACCAACACGCGGGGTACAAGCACCAGCAACTCACCACCACAACAGCTCCCTTTCGAGTCTAACGGCCATCCAGCTCGGCTCCCATGCTATCAAAGGTACGTCTGTGTTCTACAATAATTTATGGCGATATCAATTGCTCACAGTCCCACAGCTGCTGTTGAGCGTGCTGGTCTCAAACCCGAGGATGTCGAGGAAGTCTTTCTCGGAAATGTGCTCTCCGCGAAGTATAATTCACGCTTGCTGGCACAATGAACATTTACTGACCAGATATATCAGCCTCGGCCAGAACCCCGCTCGTCAAGCCGCCCTTGGCGCCGGTCTCCCTGAATCCACTGTCGCAACGACTGTAAATAAAGTGTGTGCCTCATCTATCAAAGCTCTGATCCTCGGCGCCCAAACCATTATAACAGGAAATGCCGACATTGTAGTTGCCGGTGGCACCGAGAGCATGTCCAATGCTCCCCACTACCTCCCTAACATGAGGACCGGGGCCAAGTTTGGAGACCAGCCGCTGGTCGACGGCGTGTTGAAGGATGGCCTCACCGATGCATATAAGAAGGAACACATGGGATTGCAGGGTGAAGAGTGTGCAGAAGACCATGGCTTCAACCGCGAGCAACAGGATGACTACTGCATCCGGTCATACAAAAAGGCTATTGCCGCTCAGGATGCGGGCAAGTTTAAGGAGGAGATTGCACCCATCCAAGTTCCTGGTGGCCGCGGAAAGCCTGCCATCACCGTAGAGCAGGATGACGAGCCCAAGAATGTGCGTTATTAACTCACTAATCATGGAATCACTAATCATAGTCGGCAATCACTAATCTTTCCCCCAGTTCAACGAATCCAAGACACGCACCCTCCGCCCCTCCTTCAAGTCCAAAGACGGCACCGTAACCGCTGCCAATGCCTCTCCCCTCTCCGATGGCGCCGCAGCCCTCGTACTCGTCTCCGAAGCTGCGTTGAAGAAGCACAATCTCACACCCATCGGCAAAATCCTCGGCTGGGGGGATGCAGCGCAGAATCCGTCGAAGTTCACAACTGCCCCCGCCCTTGCTATTCCCAAAGCGCTCAAGCATGCTGGTATTGAGCAGAGCGCTGTTGATGCTTTCGAGATCAACGAAGCGTTCAGTGTTGTCGCGCTGGCGAATATGAAGATCCTTGGCTTGAATGAAGACAAGGTTAATATTCATGGTGGAGCTGTGGCGTTGGGTCACCCGCTCGGTGGCTCTGGTGCAAGGATCACAACGACTTTACTTAGTGTATTGAAGGAGAAGAAGGGAAAGATTGGGTGTGCCGGTATTTGCAATGGTGGAGGTGGCGCCAGCGCCATCGTGGTCGAGTCGTTGCAATAGATGGAAAGATGAATAGATATATCTATGGTAATGGGTGTGAACAGTACATCAGATCATAGATTTCACCACGGAAGTAAGAGAAAGGAAATTGCCTCCTGATTTATCATACCATAATTCAACATTTACCCTAGATGGGCTAACTTTGATCGAACTATTTAGTTCGTTTTTTATTTCCCTCGTCTCTAAATCTTTACAGGCAACCACGTTCGAGTACCTTCACATCTCCCGTCATTCAGATCCCATCATGGCGAACAGCAACTCACAAATCTTGACTACTTTTCCTTCCCTCCCGGCTTGAATTACACTTCCTGTTTGGTAACGTAGCAACTGGCCTTTTCCGAAAATGGTAATTTCACCTCAAGGCTTAATATTTTCTATAACTACAGCAAAGTGCAAACAGCCTAACCATTGCCTTCCTCTCCACCTCTCTATTGTTTATCATACTGTGAATAACGGCAGTATCAAGTATACTTTCGCTACAATTCTTATTTTACCACATCGTAATATTCAACTCCGCGTCTACGCAGACCAGTTTACAGCCAATCTTGCTTGCCTTCCACAGCCCGGAATTTTCATGACTGATTCCTTAACAGACAACATTTGATTAGAACATACTCACGTCAACTCGGATTCTACACTGGTCGGACTCAATTGCTGCGATATACTGCAGGCCTAAAACTCATAGCCATAGCACTCAATTCAAAATGGGCTTTCGTGATAGCCTTCACAGTATCCGCACGGTCGAAAAAAAGATGAAGGCGACTCCCTCGATATCTGTACCTCTCTCAACATCGATATCCGAAGTCACTCCAGCCGGGCAATTACACCGGGCAACTCAATCGCAGTCAAATAGTGGACAATTAAGGAACTCCGACTGTAATCATATTACACAATCAACAGAGCCATTTATCGGACCTGAGGCCCAAAAAAAAGCAAATGGACTCACATTGCGAGTCTTAGAACCAAGCTCCTTCCTAGGTATACCGCATACGGCCTTGAACATATACATCCAAGACCTTTGTGCCTGGAAGCCCGAAACCCGAAGCCCCGTTGAAACCTCCAGTGCAAATTCCAACCTTATTTGCCAGCCCTTCTCCACTCGTTTCCTAATACCTAAACGTTTTACTCTATTCAAAGAATCCAAAACACCACCCAGCGACATTGGAAACCTTTTCCGTATACCGTCAATTCCTACCCTCGAGCTTGAATACCCATGGGAGAACAATGAACGTGGTACTGAGGATGATAAAGTGTATAAGTTAGAAAGTGAAGAAGCAAGGGCTTTACGGATAGCAAAACATGCATATCAGAAAAAGTTGGTCCAAGGTGGGAAGGAGAGAATTTCGGAGGGCATGGAGAGGCACGATATTAATACATGGGTGGATACCGGGCGTGTGAAAAACGACGTTAGAGCTAAGGTCGAGGAAGAAGGGGATATGCATACAACTCATATGTGGAAACAGGACGGTGATTTTGGAGGCAAAGGCAAGGGCAAAGGCAAGGTGCAGGCAACGCCATATGCACAAGGAGGTGGTGAAACAATATTCGTCCCCCTCCACTCTCAGAGGGCTGACACAGGCATTCACCCTTCAAATACCTACCCGAGAATCTCTGCCCGGAACTTGGAAAATCCGAGACCAGAAGATTGGGAATCAACACATTGCGAGTCTACATCTTTTCCTTCCTACCCTGAAATCAGAACCCGAACCAGAAGACACCTAGCCAAAGGACTGGAGCAAGATCAACCCTCAGACCTCAGTGGAATTGAGTATCAAAATAACGTGATCGACCTCGAGATCGACACTATTGTTCCCATCGGGCGCGTCGATGTACCGAAGTACGGGTGGCGGCTTCTATCCTCAACAAAATTACTCAACCCGACGGTGTTGCTAAATTTCAGTAAGAAATGGAAGAGACATGTGCGAATCATGTACCACGGAGTTGATGGGGAGATGATACGAGAAGAGAATGGGTATAGGTTTTCCAAAGAATTGGTGGAAGCCTTGGTGTTGGCGAAGTGGGAATGTCATTCGCGAGATTTCTCTCATCCGTCGGATCCCGCCACTTCTCCCGACTCACCTTCTTTCGCCAATTTACATCGAAACCCTTCTACTTACCATGATCCTAAAACATGTCACTGCCCCACCAAAACCAAACGTGTGTGGATCTGTGCAGTCATGCTTCACGAGACTGCGGTGATAGCAAATGAGGGCGTGCGAGTTCCTAAAAGTGAACACTATACAATCCTGCGTGTCGAAACATGGGGATGGCGACCAGAGAAAGTCGAGGAGTTGGTGGAATATGCAGAGATGGCGAAGGAAGTGGCACAGTGTCACCAGGAGCAAGTTGGGGAGTAGCTAGCCCTCTGAGGAGATGTCCAAATAAGATCGTTATGATCTTATTCTTCATATCACAATGATGGCTTGCTCCACGTAGGAATGACAATAATTGTATTGGCATTAAAAGTGAGGGACAGAAAATTTGACCCCAGGCAGGAATCTTACCCTTTGGGCACGCTGTAGTATTGCCCATCAGCACACTCAGACACCTGGTGCTTGGACGAGAAGATCTCAAGCAGCCCCTATCCTCCCCCATCAGTGTAAAAATATATTCCATGGCCTTTCTACGTATGCATCGAGCAACCGGCGCTCAAGGTGTTGTTTGATTGGGAAAAGAAAAAAACTCTCGCAGGGGCGAAGGGTGATGGGACGTTACGGAACTCGATATGGATAAGTCAAGATGAGCGCCAAAGTATTACGATGTGACTCTCAAGTATCTTATATCTCAACACAAGGTTAGATCTAGATCTCCGAATGATTAGCCAGAGTTCTTGCAAAACAATCGAAAAAAATATCCGTCGTAAATTTCCTTCTGTCAGAGACCGAGTTATAAGCAGCGACGGCGCAACATATGTCGATGCTGGCCATACCTTTTCCGGCTCTTCCTATATATTGTTTATTTTGGTCGTTGAGAAGATCTCATCATTGAAGTGTGTAGGTGGTTTCGCAGCGTGTCAAGGATAGTTTGTGTACTTACGAGTAAGGAGAGTCCGGACTGCTAGGTATGGGTATGCCTAGAAATCAGTGATTTATTTTATGAAGAGTGAACATATCGCGTAATGTTGGGAACTTGGTAACTAATGTTGTGGTCGTGGGTTTAGGGTAGAGCGATGGGTTTGGATAGTCTCGAAGTTTTTGCGAATAATTGGGGCAGTGCCAAGAGTGACGATGAGCTAGTACTAAAGAGAACTAGTCTCAGCACTATTTATTGCTGGATCTCTCAGCATCAACTTCAAAGCCAAATAAGGCCTTGTGATTTTTGTCCGTGTATGGAACGATATTTTCCATACTCGAGTAAGATTTAGAAGGATAGAAAGCTTGAGAGTCTATAGGCATCTAGATGTAAGCACTATTCATTACATTTTGTGCGTATATTTTTATTGATGGAATATATTACCAGTAATAAAAGTAACGCTGAGTGATGTGTGATCTTTAAAACTTGTAGTTGTTGTTGCTTTCCCTTTGTTAATCAAATTCTATTAGTTAACCTCTCTTGAGCTACAGCAAATATTGAAACTCATGCGATCCATTGCTTCTCTACAGGTATTGTTCTTTTTCTTTTGATAATGTATCGCCATAATAGCAGCCAAATCCACTGCATTCGACTAATCCTACATCGATAGATACCCAAGAGAAAGATAGAGCTCAGTATGTTAGAGGTGAACGAAGCTGGAAAAGTGGCCAACTTGACCATATCATCGTTTCTAGGGATGTCAATGTACAGGTCCGTCTTGATGATGCTCTATGCCACTTGATATCGGAACGGTAAATATATCATGGTCTAGTACTCTGCTACACCATTGTGGTTACATCTGACATAGGATCTATTCAAGAAATTTGACTAAATGCCTATCTGTAGGTGTCAGACCTCCTCTAAATGTTTTCAAGTATTTTCATTTACTTTCGCCTCGCTCTCTGCGTTTTGTGAGCAACGGCAGTGTATTTTTTAGCATAGATGGTCGTAGTTATATTTTTGTAGTCGTTTTCAGGACTGTGCAAAATTTCTTTCTTAGTAGGCTTCAATAATGTTCTCTCCCTCAACCATATTTGAAATTACAGACCCCTATATATATTTAGCTCTCTATTTTATTATTACGTGTTTCTGAACTTTCCTAGAAGAGTTATCATAATGTTAATATAGTTAACCCCTATCTTCCTAAGGCACTTGCATGAAGACGGGCTGGCCCTATGGATCACTCTCTCATAAATTGATCCTTTTAGAGCTACCCCTCGACTTCAAGCTAATCACATAACCATGATACTCTTTACCTCCACCAACTTTTCCATTTGCATTATTCGTAAAGTCTACAGAAAACCTTGTAATTGGCGTTCAATATTATTCACATCTACTTCACCTGTTCTCCTCCTGACAGTCACGTGTAAGGAGAATATCTAGCGCATTCTCGCTATTTTCGTATTGTTTATATGTATTAGGCCACGTTCTATAGGTGAACGACTATAGGTAACCTCAAGCCTCAGGCTATTATATGATCCCACATATTTGGAATAGTAGCGCACTAAACCCATAATTCCTAGAAAGTTAGATTACTCTGTTGTAGTTAATATACAAATTGGATGATATTCTTTCTCGTACATCCCCGGATAACGTAATGAGAAACAACATAATCTCTAATGTTGTCAGGCCATGCCAAAAAATACACGCGCTTTGGGCAGGAACCTTGCCACAGATGGTAAATATATTAGGAGCGAGGATGTTGTAGACATATATCTGCTGATGACGTGATATCCGTACAGTACCATAATTAAATTTATGAGGTCATGTAATTCTACGAGCTTTGAACAATACTGTGTCCACAACTAGTATACTATTAAAGTCCATAACAGATTATGGAACTTCTAACTGTAGAGCGAAAGTCACAAAACTCAGACCATGTTTGAATGTGGCACCACAAAGATGTAATATCCACTATGCATAAACCGAGGCAAATGTTTGACCTTAGCATTTGCAAAATAATATAAATAAAGCTACATCTAGACTATCTGTGATCTACCGGTCTTGTCACTGTCGAAGCCCAGGTCAAAACCTCGACTCTAACCCAAAATTATATTATCCTTTGTGAAATATCTTTGCTACATCTACACAAACTGCTATTCTATATAAATACCCCCCAATGGTTATAAAAATGCAAACCAAAATGCTGCTAGTCACCATCTTCATCGCTTTGGCTACGGCCTTCCCCTCGCCTAGCGAAAGCGAGCCCGGCGTTATTCAGGGCACGGTGACAAACCCATCTACCGACACAGACATGTCAATCATGGCACAGAAAAACTGGCAGGCATCAGGTGGCTGTAAAACTGACTGGGATGAGAACAATCGTTGCTTGAATACGTGCATTGGTGAGGCCAACACCAAATGCATCGGATGGAAGTCGATGACTGCAATAATCCAAGGCGGCTGCATTTCTCCATGGAATACTTGCAGGTGCATTTGTGAGTACTAGGTTCTCAACTTTGAACACTGAAAAAAATCACGAGGGTGGGAGTGAGTGCAGAGGAAAGTGGTGAACAGAGAGTTGGATTAAGGGCTTGTTGGGATTGTTGGGTTTCAAATTTTAGTAGTAAAGTATCTGGTTCCACAACTGAGGCAGTGGTTCAAGTATATCTTCACATCTTGTAGCATTAAAACATCTACGAGTTAACCGATATCGATTTCTCGGGAGCTCTAAGCTGGGTCCACAGATGAAGTGAATTTATAGTGGGTGAAGTACGTTGAACCAGTTATCTTTTACAGCAAGGGCTTTTCCCTAGGTCTCAATTAACAGGCTAAGAAATGGCCGCGAACCGTGTTATATTGCAAAACAATTTTCCCTTGCATTGCAGTACCCCTCAATCTATTCAACTATGTGTAAGCTTGCGAAAACACATGTCGCTTGGATATGCTGCTGACTTATCCGCACTACCCTATATGCAAACATACAGTACACACGCACAGTGTATTACCTGCTTGGTACAGTATTTTGCCATCTCTATATTTCCTATGAAGATACTACTATGCAATTTCAGTAAGGTGATAACAGTTCAGTGAGAAATTTAGAGAAGCAAGGTGGAGCTTTTCGTGTGGCTAGATCATGCAGTCATCCATATGGATTCGTTTGGTAGAAATAGTAGCAAATGGTCATTATAATATTCCTTTGTCGATTTAAGCTTGGGTGAAATTATATGTCAGGTTATGGATATTATAAAAGAAACACCGGTTGTCGAATCCAGACATTGCTAAATCATATGGGGTAATGGTAGAAACAAAAATCATTTAGAAGGGAGTCGGGAAGGCTCTTGGTCAGAACTTAACTTGCCCAGCCACCTGGTTCGTCCCCATAAGCAAATGTAAACTGTTAAAGCTTGTGAGTCCTATGGAGGTTTGCATGCCCCATAGGAGTGCATAATGGATGTCTGTCTAAGTCTAAGGTGGGTAAATCATACGTATAATGCCTTTTTGCCTTTCGCAATTAATCACAAAAAAATACTCATAATTTTGGGATTGTTCACATTCTCGGGGTTATCCTATGACATGATTCATGCCATTCCGTAACGCACTGGTTCTGCTCATTTGAAATTTTTCAGTGTGGACACTCTGACTAGGATAGATGGCTTGTAAGGACTCATGCATAATTTCAATAGCCACGTGGCCATGTTTGCTTTCAGCTGTTGTGGGACGGTCTAATTTTACGAGTCAAAGTGGACAATCCATAGGATCTCTTGTAGAAGTCGTGCACCTTGGTCCGAGACTCGTATCCAGTTTTCAAGTACCAAGAAAATCCAGCCAGTTGTTTCTAACCACCTATGCTGGCTAGACCTCGTGTTCTCACATGCATTAGTTTCTAAGACTATATATCGGATGCATAGGAGTAGCGCCATCGTTCGTAGGGTACGGCATCCACCTTGGCAACAGGATGGAAGCGGCAACCTATAGCAAGGTTTGGCGTGTTGCAGCAACTCTGAGGGATTTTGTTCTCATCACTTGCAAGCTTTCTAGGTCCTCGGCTGGTCTGGTGGATACTGCCAAGCTTAGTCGGATACAAGTAGTGAGAAAGTCTTGCAGTGGGTAAGCCTCAGCTGGCTAGTCTTGGCATCCTGCAAGTCAAATATTGATCGTAGTTCTAGCCAATGATGTGAGACAGGGAAGACGGGACTCACATAAAGGTGAATGCGAAATCAGGTGGGCTGCAAGCAATAGAAATAGACAGAAATGGCCGTTTCTTCCCCATGGGCATGTTCTAGGACGATTCGACTGAAGCTCAGGAAAATTAATTCGAAGGCAATGCCATTTCTGGGGCAGGTAGACATAGCAACGTCGATGTAATGCAATGTGTATAATTAATACATAGGGTACTACTTCGCAGCATCGCTCGATGAATATCTTCCGTAATTGGTGACTCGAAAATAGTCCGTCGATCTATCGTGGCCTTGGGCACTGATCCTTGCAACCTCACAGGCACACCTCTTACCTGATGTCCCCGCGTGAGGATATCCGGACAAGGCAAAGCGACCGTGTCGCAGGAGGGGCACTATCATGCAGAGCTTGACAAGGATTCCAAAAAGAGGAAATCCAGAAATGCGGTGCTAGGGAACCTTGACCCAATAACCAGGTCGGTAGGGCTTTGAACCGTGCGGACATATTGTATCCAAGGATTTGATGGAACTAGCGAGCGCTATTCCCGTGGGGAACTTGTCCCTAGGTGCTTCACCAGTGTGTCGGCCTTGGCGGTAACCCATTCTGTGGTCGTTATGTCTCGCCTCGTCTTTGGGAAAGCTGAGCGACACTCGAATAGATAAAGATAGGGACAGACTATCATGTGTCAGATTCCGTCCATCAGCACCGTTGGGGGGTTCTTAGTAATGGCCGTGTGTGGTCGCTCTGTGGATCACAAGATGAGTAGAACGGTGGTGGAGGCTTCGGACGTTCCGTGGAACTACCGGTACTCCCGTAGCCTAGCACACCCGATGGAGTGCTAATTCTCATTTTAGTCTAGTCCCGCAGCTATTCTAGAGCTCAACACACTAACCCTGTTCCTCACTCATACCAAGGTTCCCACCTACTGCATCCCACCACACGGTTACCGACCGTCTCCCGCCTGCCCTTGCCATGCGGGATAGTCATAAATGACTCGAGATCTTTCTATTTTAATCCCCACAAGGTCCTCAGGATGTCGACATCCACTACTATTGACTGTTCTCAGAATGCCACCATTTGCCCACTTTGTTAGTTCACTGATGCATCCTTGCTATGCCCCCTAACACATCTCAACTGCCGGGTTTGCTGATGCCCATATGATGAAATAGCCCGCCGTTGATTTGCCGTGCTAGATCTTGGTTACAGTTGGGAACGGGCCATTTTGTGCAAGCAAGGCTCACCTTCCAACAATGTTCCTTTCGTAGGGCAGGAGAAAGATTGTTCCGGCTAGAACTAACTTCCGTTCTACTTCCTTGATGCTGATCTTTCTTCGAAGATTTGTAAATATTTCTAACATGGAAGAAATAGTATGGAGGGAGCGGCGCGCGCCATAATCACATAAATCAAAGAAGCAATGTCATAATCCCTTCCATACCAGTTAGCCCCCCACAATCCTAGGCCAATTAGGCTGGTCTCTGAACGCCGTGGATTTTTCGAGCATTAAGGGACCCTTTTTGTCCTCCCACTTTGCTTAAGCTTGAGAAGTGTTGTCCATCCCACACCCAATGCATGATCACTCATGGATCTTGTCCCGACAATGTTCCTCATGTACAGAATTCCCGAACCATGTATGTATCGAAGACTATGGTGTCGGGGTCTGAAGAAAATTGGGACGTAGCTTGAACAACGTCGTCGCTTGGCTGGCGGTTTCTCGTACCCCACACCAGCTATTGATCCTTGCCGCTGAAATGCACCTTTAGAACCCACCCTGAAGGATCTGAACAGGAAACCTACCACGCGACTCGATATTTAGCTAACATAGGCAAGGTCTTATCAGTTAAGACCTCGTATCTGAGTGGTCTAGTTCATATAAAGCATTCATCTTTCGGCCTCCAGTTACATGCTCATCAAGAGAACTTTGACTTTGATCTTTAGAAGAATTGAGGTGACTCTACTCCCAGAGTTTATTTTTAGTCGCTTCTTTCGCCCTCGATTCTTATGATGAAAACCACCCTTACCCTTGCCACATCGTCTCTCTGGGTATGCCAGGCCTTGGCTGGGGATTCAGAGTGGCTGAGCCCTGTATACACGCAAATATTCCAGAACCCGCTCCCATTTCCTCCAAACAAAGCCCCAAAATCGTATGCCTCTTTTCACTTTTACAATATGGTGTCATTGTTAATTAGATTAGCACCTACTTCAATTCCACCACTGGCCAATACATTGACTATTACGAAATTGAAGTAAAGGCATTTGAGCAACAGGTATATCCAGGACTTCAAAAGACCAAGCTGGTCGGTTACGATGGGATCTCGCCAGGCCCAACGTTTCGCATGGAGAAAGATCGGGAGGCGGTGGTGAGATTCATCAACCACGGCGATAAAGATCTTTCTGTCCATCTCCACGGATCTTACAGTATGTTTTATATCAATTCAACCGCATTTTTCACGCATTTATTAATTCTTCAAGGCCGGGCACCGTTCGATGGCTGGGCTGAGGATGTAACAAAGGTCGGTCAGTACAAGGATTACTGTGAGCCACTCTATCCATTTTCATCTTGTATGATCACTGACAGATAATAGACTATCCCAACCGGCAAAGTGCCCGTACTCTGTGGTATCACGATCATGCTGTTCACCATACCGCTGAGAACGCCTACTTTGGTCAAGCCGGATTTTACATTCTTCACGACCCCGCTGAGGATGGATTGAATTTGCCTGCAGGCGGCTACGATCTCCCACTTGCGCTAGCCTCAAAGCAATATAACGCTGATGGCACCCTGTTCAGTCCAGCAGCTGAAACGGTATCTTTATATGGAGATGTGATTCACGTAAATGGACAGCCATGGCCGTATATGAAAGTAGAACCCCGCAAGTACCGTTTAAGATTTCTTGACACGTCAATTTCCCGAGCGTTCAAGCTTTATTTTGAAGATGATACAGCTGTCGGTAACAAAATTCCTTTCATCATAATAGGTTCCGATGCCGGTCTTCTCACTAAGCCCGTCCAAACCGACACACTTGAAATTTCCATGGCAGAGAGATGGGAGGCCATTGTAGACTTCTCTGCCTATGCTGGGAAGAATGTCACTCTTCGCAATAGCCGCAAAGTTCAAGCCGACGAGGACTACAACAGCACCGACAAGGTCATGCGATTTGTCGTTGGAAAGACCATAAGCAGCCAACAGGGCAACGGTAACCTTCCATCTACTCTCCGCACTGTTCCTTTCCCGCCATACAAGAGCGGAGTGGATCGGACATTCCGATTCGAGCGAAGCAACGGAGAGTGGCAAGTCAACGGCGTGACGTTTTCGGACGTCAATAACCGTATACTCGCAAAGCCTCCTCGTGGGGCTATCGAAATATGGGAACTTCAAAATGGGGGTGGCGGCTGGTCCCACCCAGTACATATCCACCTCATTGACATGCAGATCCTCTCCCGCACCGGTGGACGGGCAGTTCTCGATTATGAAAAGGAAGCGCTGAAAGATGTTGTACTACTAGGAACATCGGAAACCGTCCGTGTCATCGCGCGATATGCCCCATGGGATGGCGTCTACATGTTTCATTGCCACAACTTGATCCACGAAGACCATGACATGATGGCTGCATTTAATGTGTCTAGTCTTGGCGACTGGGGCTATCCGGAAACAACTCACTTCATTGATCCTATGGAGGATAAATATCGCTCCAAGGATTTCAAAGACAGTGACTTCAGCAGCCGTAGTGGTGACTTTGAAGAAAAGGTCATTCAAGATAAACTCGACGAGTTCTACAACCTCGATGCTTACCGTCACGTCGTTGAAACTGAAGAGGCTTTGATTCAGTACTGGAATAATGGTGGACCGAAGAAGACAACTCTATTAACTCTAATATCATCTACAACAACAAAGTCAGCCTCAGGATCGAAAACCCAGGTTTCTACATCAACAATCACTAAATCCCCTTCATCTACGAGTGCAACGAAGACGGAAGACAAGAAAACAACTACTACAACGAAGTAATTTTGGTCTATTAGATATGTAGATCATTATGCATACACATCATTTTGTAATTGACCCATGAGGCTACGAAAAGCCTTAAACTGTCTTCGTTGCGAAAAAGTCGAAGAATAGATCTTCTTTCTTATACATACACGTACTCAGTCATGACATAAAAATTGAGATGCAAGCTTATTGGAGAGGTAGGAAAATGCTTTGGCAGTGTTATGTTTCAAAGAAAATATGGAATCGAGAATGGGACGTGAAAAGATGAAGGACAGGGGGTAGAGAGACTGATGGTGAAAGGAGGACAGGTCAAAATAAGAAAGATCTATGTTAACCGAATGCAAAGCGAGTTCCCCGTTTTATATCTTCTAAGATGCGCGGTGGGCACGTGGCTGAGAGTCCATCGTGGCGAGCGTACCTCACTAGCCCGACTTCGTACAAGCCTCGATGCTAGCGCGGACCTGGCATGCACGGACCATATGCAAGGTCCCGTTTCCGCGCCAACACCCCAGGTCTCATCTCATCACCCCGTCTTCCATCTCCATCTCTTGTCCATCGAATTCATCATCGCAGCTCTGGTTGCATTGCTTTTACCAAGTGCTTCCCCTCGCTAAACTCCCCACTATGTCAGAGAAAACGTCTCTGGTCGTTCCCACCATTTCGCAGCCAAGGGAGCGCGTGCAGCAGTACTCGAAGGTTCGAGGTGTCGGCAAGGTCCTGGTCATAGCGGCTGCCACCGGACTTGTATATCATGGGTTCACACGCCCAATCGCCAACAAGACTCTGACGGAAAAGAAGACTGAGCTGTGCTTGACCCCAGCTTGTGTGCATGCTGCATCTGAAATTTTATATAATCTTTCACCCGACTACAAAGCCATCGACCCATGCGACAACT
This sequence comes from Clavariopsis aquatica, assembly GCA_013620735.1. Taxonomy (NCBI): domain Eukaryota; kingdom Fungi; phylum Ascomycota; class Dothideomycetes; order Pleosporales; genus Clavariopsis; species Clavariopsis aquatica. Next base: position 35,336 of record JAAZQE010000071.1, read on the forward strand.
TCGAAGAACTCGTGTGTGGTGGATGGCGGGATCGCCACGACCTACGGGCCGACCAGGGTGATGCCTTCACTGGTACTATCATGTCCGAGAACTCACAACTGCTGCTTCGTCACATCCTCGAGGCACCATACCCCAAACACTCTCGTCACTCCTACTTTTCTCCGATGCAGTTGCAAAGTGCTGTAAAACCTGCAGACGAGGAGAATTTTGACAAGATGAAGGCTGCTTACGATGCTTGCCTCGATGAAGGAAGAATAAAGAGCGTTGGGGCTGAGCCACTCTTGCATGTCTTGGATGAGATCAAAAGAACCTACCCGGTCTCCAGTTCAGAAATTCCCACTCATGCGATGAAAGACACCATCCTGCTTCTCGCCAAATTTGGAGTCACCGCCCTGGTTGCTTCCGGTACCGGTGCAGACGACACCGATCCAGACACAGTTGTTGTTTCCATAAGCGCTCCCTGGAGTTTTGGGCTGCCCTCGAAGGAACGTTACGAAGACGAAAGACTCGTGGAGAAATATCGCCGTGTAACCGTCGATGTCCTCAGTGCTCTGTATCCTAACCAAGATAAGGATGCATTTGCTGCGATTATTGATTTTGAGAAGAAGCTTGCAGCTGCATCGCCAAGTGAGGAAGATCGTGAAGATGTTACGGTGAGTCCTACTGCAATAGAGTTTAGTACATCGCCGTTGACACTTATAGAAATACTACAACCCTATGCTCATTGATGAAGCTGCCGCCATCGCCCCAGAGATAGAATTAAAGGCGCTTCTTGCAGGTCAAGCTCCCGCCAATAGCCAGATCGAGCGCATCATTGTTGCATCCCCCAAGTATCTGAAGGACTTGTCTGCCATTGTTGCTACTACCGATAAGGAAGTGCTGCAAGGTTACTTCGTCTGGAAGGCTGTTCAATCCTTCTCTTCTTATGTTGATGCAGATGCTGTTAAACCGTACAGACGATTCGTCAATCAGCTTGCTGGCAAGGTTTGTCATGGTCCCAGGTATACGTTTTCGTTGAACTAATTATATAGGACCCCGAATCCGCCCCCGAAAGATGGCGAACCTGTGTTAATCATGTCGATAATGGTTTGGGTTGGATTCTGAGCCGTTTCTTCGTTGAGAAGGCATTCTCGGCCGAAGCAAAGGAATTTGGTGACACAATTATCACTGACATTAAAACTGAGTTCACGAAAAAGCTCAACATCGCCAAGTGGATGGACAAGGACACCACAAAAAAAGCTGTCGAAAAGGTGCACAATATCGTCCAAAAGATCGGGTACCCAACCAAGAGCCCCAACATCATGGATCCGCCCACCCTCGGAAATTATTACAAGTCGGTTAATGTATCGGATGATCTCTTTAGCAACGCTCTCGCAATGCGCAGGTTTGCCGTCGACGATGAGTGGTCTGCGCTCGGCAAGCCTGTAGATCGCGATCAATGGGGCATGACCGTACCGACCGTCAATGCCTACTACAATCCCCCAGGCAACGAGATCGTCTTCCCCGCTGGCATTATGCAATTCCCCGTTTTCGATGTGAATGTGCCGGCGTACATCTCATACGGAGCATTTGGCTCTGTTGCTGGCCACGAGCTCAGCCATGCCTTTGATTCCACTGGTCGTCACTATGATCAGAATGGCAACTACACAGACTGGTGGTCTAACGCTACCATTGATGCGTTCAAGGAAAAGACCTCCTGCTTCGTCCATCAATATGCCAACTATACTGTGCCAGGACCTGACGATAAACCCCTCCACGTTAATGGCCGATTAACCCTTGGCGAGAATATCGCCGATGCCGGCGGTCTTTCGGCATCGTTTCAAGCATGGCAACGCCGTGCAGTAGAAAAGCCCAACAGTGACCTCCCTGGCCTGGAGCACTTTTCTCAAGAGCAACTCTTCTTCGTCAGCTATTCTAATTGGTGGTGTGGCAAAAGCAGGAAAGACACCGCCATTAATCGTATCTACACGGATCCACATGCCCCTAAGTGGGCACGTATCTTGGGCACGATGTCGAATAGCCGGGAATTTAGGGAGAGTTTCAAGTGCAAGAATAAAGAACCTACTTGCGAGCTATGGTAGCTAATTTTCCCTTGATGCTAATCACACACCCCGTCTCACAGGGTTGGAGGATCAATGCTTTGAATTTTAGTCATTTGACACCCTACCAGGGAATCCTTTCTTTGTTTTTTTTATGCTTGTATTGCTTTCGTAACTCATGTCAAATATTGTTCTTAGTAAACCTTTAAGGATCACAATTCAGCAGATTCAGACTCTTATTCCACTGCATCTCTAGCCCAGCATTATGCCTATAATTACCACATTATAGTAGTAGTATATACACGATCTAAAAACCAAAAAGTGTTTGAACCCAGGCCGACACCGGCGGTGATGTTGAGAAGAAACCGGGTGTTACCGTTTCAGCTCTATTTAAACAAAAGCACATCGACACTCTAGTTTTGGGCTCTCAAAGTAGGTGACGCCGAAGTAGGACATAATTTGACCTCTTGTAGGAGTGACTTTATTAGGATTAGGTAGGAATACGTTGGGGATTGGGGCCATGAATGTGATGACGCTCCATCTCATTTATTAGGGGGCAGGCGGGATGGTATCCTTTGAACAGATAATATTTCCCTCGCTCATGATAGCTTGGTAGTCAAACCCTTTAAGGGCTAGACAGGAAATTTAGAGCAAGGATGGATGGAAATTAGGGATAACACAAAAATGCCAGCTTTTTAAGACACAAATATTGGAGAGAGGAAAGGTATTTAGGATATCTTGGCGTTGCGCACATTCTCGTTCCTCGGGTTTATATCCCAAGTTTTTTTGAAATTAATTTGAACGTCGGTAGTGCTAATAAGAATTATCATGTTATCACACTTAGGATAACATCCATTTATTTCACTTTTACATGAAGCGTGGATACTGGAGATAGCAGGATAGAGTTGTTTATTACTATTAAAGTTTTTGTATCTGCTATTTGCAGTACTTCATCGTAAAGACAGGCTACTTGAAAGTCACCAACATACCGAGGCAAGGTCGGCATTGTTTGAATATATTAGACTTTGATACTGCTATGATACTAAACAATCTTCAGGCAAAAAAAGACCACATTGATGTAGCGTTATTATCTTGGTATTAACATGTCTTGCCCCCGCTTCCTAAGAGGGACAAGATCTTACTTCTCTATTGTAAGTGCAGAAATGCTATAGGAGTCCGTCCCTATCCCATTTTTGTGCCAACCACCGCTCTTTCAGTTAACTTCATTTAGCACATTTAACGCTAAATCGCTGATAACATCAAAATCAAAGATAACACTTCACTTCCTCATTGGTATATTCGCATGATAGTCAGTACCTTGGAGTCACCGTGTTAGTAATGAGAGAGCAGAAAAACCTTGAATATCTCGCTAAAGCGTTGCAATTTGTCAGCTTTATTGCTTATGAATATATCAGAATGTCATTGAATGTCTATTGGTGATCGGAGACCTGATTATATAGGGGTGAATATACTCTGATTAGACCTCTCGGTAATGACTGTTTCTCCCCGCTAAAATATAATCAACTTTGGAATAGGTCCCACATGCCATACTCACGTGTGCTCTATAGCGTGCATTTCCCCATATCCGTCACACCGTTTCTACTCCCTTATCACCCTCCCACCCTCACTCGCCAATGAAAACCCAAGCTTTGTTCTCCCTGCCTTAATCTATTCCTGTCCCTGCATAGGTGTATAACCTGCCACTTCCTTTCAGAGAAACGTGGTACTGTGGTGATGTGCCTTTGTCCTATAAATATTTCCCTGGTCTCACCCTCGTGATTTTAGATCCGCTATCAATTGGAAATACTAGATTGTAAAATGATAGGACTTTTGCAATATTCTTTCGGTTTCTGAAATACATGGATCCTTGATTATAATGTATATCTATAACAGTAATTGTGAGGCTATACGTAAACAAAAGGTTATCAAGGAAATGCATTATATTCGCCAGCTCCATGGCAGACCCCATCCACATCTACGCCATCCACATGCTGCACTACCTTGCCACCTGCACCAAAGCGAAGAAGATCTCCGCCGTGAGGATCACTGGAATTTAGAGGTATCCATCCAAGTTTCTGAGGGCCATGATAGGGGTCATTGGCGAAGGCAAGAATATAGGCTTGCATGGCTCGACTGACGTTGACTTCTAATTCGGTCGCATTTCCCAGATTCTTCAATAATGAGTACGTCCCAAAGTTCATGGGCACATCACTGCCGTGATGCGCACCAAGCCACTCGAATGGGGTCAGATTAGGAAATGTTCCTGCGTACTGGTAGCGGAAGACAGGAATACCGAGTTGATTGCGTTCAATAGTCGAGCTATATGTAGGGCATACAAATCCTGCGAGTTCCCCGGCGAGAATGACTTCCTGTGGGAAGCCCGCACTTGGGTTGTTTATGGGAAACGGAACTAGCGAGGAGAGCTCGTTGGCAGTGTTCGATAGAATTGTCGGGCGGCGTGCAACTTTGCCTGCGCGTGTACGAGCTGTGTAGTCGGCGAAAATCAGGCGTTCATCCACGACAGGGATGAAGGATAGTGCTGGTTGCTGGCCATTATCGCCATACTGTCCCACAAAGTTCTCAATGTCAGTGAACGGAACTTGGCGCATACAGTCCAGCTCTGCCACACCAGTGTCATTGCTGAACTCGCATCCAAAGTGGCGTGCCACGAAGCTGAAATTTGAGTAGGTCGTATCGGATACAGGAGAACCACTGAATACAGTGCCAGATTGTAACAAGTATGCGCTGGCAATAGGGTCATCATAGAATGCGTGAGCGTGAGCATCAGCAGACATAGCGCCGGCAGACTGGCCCCAGTGAATAATCTTTGCAGGATCACCACCGAACGACTTGATATTATCCCGCACCCACTCGAGAGCAGCCCGCTGGTCCAAAGTTCCGAGATTTTGGTCAGCCAACCCCCGTGCATTTGGGAAGCCGAACAGATTGACCCGGTAGTTGATGGTAACAACTAGATGCGACTGCGATCGCTCGACCCAATCCATTGGCAGCTGGTAAGGGATATCCACACCTCCACCAGAGAAGCCCCCGCCTGTCATAAAAAATAGAACGGGGAGCTTGGACATGGTGGTCGCATTCGCGGGCGTCCACACAGCTAGATAGAGGCAGTCCTCCGAAGTATCCGCACCGACGAGTCCTGACGTATGATTCTGATTGCCGTTGTTGATCATGGCGCCGCCCGAAAAGTATTCACTCGACAATGATGGAATAGAAGATACGAATTGTGGGCATGATGGTGGTAGCTTGGTTGAGTCATGGTGTTTGCTGGACGGGGAGAGCTTATGTGGCGGTAGCCAGCGGCGTGACAGGACTGGCGGCTCTGCAAAGGCGATGGATCGATATTGGCGTGTATTGGGAAACTTGGGGTCGATCAAGCCGGTGTACGTCCCAGTGGCGGTTTTGATGGTGAGCGTGTTAGTACGGGCGCGTTCGGCGTCGCCCACGGCGATGCTGGCCGCCAACGTGAAGAATGAAACGAGTGTGAACTTCATGCTGAGCGGCTTGGGGTCCCATTGTCATTGTCAACTGATCTAGGACTTATATACACAATGGAGGCTCCTTCACCACACCTACCAGGTATACACACAGAGTGTTTCTATTGGTCAACTCGTATGGATGGACCGTGCGCGTTTCCACTCTTTCTCCTGGCTGAAATTATCATAATGCTTATACGACAGGGCACGGGCTGCATAGCATCTGATCCAGCAATTCCTTTCCAGTTCCTTCCGAGACGGCCTATGATCTCAAAGATTTGGTAGGCCTTCACACGTGGCTTTTTTGTAATCTGCCAAACAATCCCCCTCCCTCTTTCGCTGCATGGGTATCAGACCTAAGTGAGGGAGGAGATGAATGTAAAGTCGATGTGGCTGAAGCACTATAGCCAGGGAAACGCTGAAACCCCCCCCTCTTCACTACGTTTAGTTCGCAATAAGAACAGACCTTGACATCAGCGAAATGGTGTCTAAGATCTTATAACGTTGACTGAGGACAGGGGTTTTGATTTAAAAATAGGTTAGATGCATAAATTGTTTTTGTACCTGTTCGTCACAAATAATGCCCGATGCCATCTTTAACGTTATTGTAATAGATAGACAATTAAATTCCCCCTATCTGAATTAGGAATCATACACATTGCTAAGCAGAGGGTTATCTCTTAGACAGACAGCGATTCGGCCCAACAGTATCTTGAGGTTCCTATATGCTATCTCGGCTCAACGAGTCAAGGGTGACTGGCCTGGTCAATAAATCCACGCGCATTATTCTCTGGTGTTGCATTGGCCTGTGTAGTATTGTTTCATCATAGTCGACGAAATATCAACAGATCGTTCATTCAATACAATGAAGTAGAGTGCAGCAATTGATAGAGAGAAAAGGGCAAGGATCCGCGAGCATGATTAGAAATTTGTTGTTCAAAGTGGGGGCACTTTGATGGTTTTGTGATTGGCGCTGCTAACTTGGACGTTGGGATTTCTAGAAAAGTCTCCGCTGCGATGAGCCGATCAATCTTACCCCTACTACAGGCAATTTTCGGTTCAAAAAAGGGGTTGGGGGAGATTGGTTGAATGATCATACAACGATAGAATGGGTTATTCCACGAACGCAAGAAGTTACTTTGGAAATAACTATACTATTGGAAGGAAATTTCGATGTTGCGACAAGCTTCGCAGTCGATCCATACTATAGATATATCGTTCAAGGGAAGAGCATGTAGAATATAACATCTTATAAACAAGACTCAACTATATTACCCTTCAATTCCAATATCTCATGACCAAACATTTTCGTGGACCTTCAATGGGACGTGGAAGAATCTATGGCCTTGGGAACTAGTAGTTGGTAGTTGTCCCGCACGAATATTGAATTGCAGGGCTTGGTGCAGGAGTTTAGGCTCTCCCAACATCGCGTCACGCCGAGTCCTCCATTCTACGAATTCATCCATAGTTACCCCGTCGTGGACGTGCTTGTTCTCTTTGCGATGTTCTGCAACGGTAGCGAAAGCGCGAGGGTCTTTTCGACCCTCAGCTTGGTTTGGTGGATAGTCGTGGCCAGAGTAGAGGCGGAAGTGAGGAGGCAAGGAGAGTAGCTTGCTCATAGAGTTGAAGAGCGCGGTCGCATCACCTCCTGGGAAATCACATCGAGCAGAGCCAACATCTGGGAGGAATAGAGAGTCACCAGTAAAGACATTGGAGCCGATGACGTAACCTACATGATCCGGGGTGTGGCCTGGAAGGTGGAGCACCTCGATCTCGAGACCTCCAAGAGGTAGACGCTCCCCATCTTCGAGAAGTTTATCAAAAGCTCCGACATATTCGGTTTCAGAGATGCCGTATTTGGATCCAAATGTGCGCTGGACTTGCTCGATACGCTTCCCGATACAAATCTTGGGTTCAAGAACGCGAACGCGAAGAAGAGTTTGCTGGAGGTATTTGGAGGCTGTGAGGTGATCGGCGTGGGCGTGAGTCTCAAGAATATAAATGATATTGTAGTTGTGATGCTTTACTATATCAAGAAGATTGTCCGCTGAAGTAGTGGTAATTGTACTAGTTGCAATAGCGTAGTCGAGAACACTGTCGATGATTGCAGCCTGCTTAGTTGTAGGATCGGCGACAATGTATTGCCATGTTCCAGTGTTAGGTTCGAAGATGGCGTGGATATCTGGTTGCGTCATTGTTCTAATGGTGATTGGAAAGTTATGTGATGTAGATATGGGAATGTGGATTAATTACGTGGCAGTGGGTCCATCTTATCTTTTTCCGGCTGGCGCCGTGAAAGTCAAAATCAAATAGTGATTACAAAATGGTGCTGCAAAATCCGAAGAAAATTGCGGAGAGGCGAAATCACGGAAGTCTATGTTTGGTATATCAGGTGACCGTCGGGGAGGTGTTTCTTCGGCGACCACAAATTCTAAGGTGGAAAAGCAAATTATCACAGTTGCCGAGTCACCGAGCGCTGACTTGAACCCCTAAGTTCAATCTGTATTAATCATCTGCGAACCGAAATCTACATGGTAAGCGATATTATTTGAAATGGATGGGGGTGTCCATGATTGAAATACCGGCATTCCTCTCAACTATACTCCTCACACTTGTGCACATCAATACCTCTACTACTACCTCACACAAAAGAGGAATCGCATACCTCTTTCTTCAGATGCAATTTCAATACATCTTTGCTTAACAACATCTCAATTTTCCTCGATTTGGAGAGACCCTATCCAGAGTAATCCCTAGTTCCTAATAAAAACTATGAGTCTCGTCACAACAGGAGTGTCTGGGGCAGTCTTTGGTGCAGCTCTTACAGCATCGGGAGTTTGGAATCCATCCTTCATCATCGAACAGATGCGATTCCATGACTTCCACATGCTGAAGGTTTTCATGACTGCTGGCGGCGTGAGTGCGTGAGTTTTCCACTATTTGCAAGATGTAATAGCTATTCATTAATTTTGTTATTGTCCAGATTTGTAATTCACCTGCTATCGCGCTCCGGCTACGTGTCGAAGAAACCGCGTACGCCCTCGTTGCTTGTTTCCGGCATTCCCTACGATGGCAATATAATTGGAGGAGCAATGCTCGGCTTAGGTATGACTCTTACTGGGGCTTGCCCCGGCACAGTCCTCATCCAGGTGGTGGCCGGCACATACCCCGGGATCTACTCCTTCGCTGGAGCTGTCTTGGGCGGTATTCTGTTTGTTCCCCTCCAAAAGTATTTGAAACGAAGCGGAAGCTGCGCGAAGTCAAAGGATGACGCTCTTTGGCTTTACTCAAAATACAACCTCAACCCGGATCTCTCAATTCTTGCATGGGTGGGAATGTACACCGGGGTAGTTGGTACAGCTATGGCCCTAGCCCCTCCTACTCAAGAGAATACCTTTCTCCCCCCTATCATCGGCGGACTTTCGATCGGGGCAGCCCAGCTAGTATCTCTGATTCTTCGCAGAGTGCCTGTTGGAATCTCGATCGCATACGAGGATGTCGGGTCTAAAGTTTGCGGCATGTTTCAAAGGCGGGACAAAGATGGACAGCGTAACAACATTACTCACATCACTCCATCGGTGGCATTCGCAGCAGGTGTAATGCTAGGAGCCGCTGCTTTAGTTAGATTAGTACCTGAATTCGCAACCATCCCAACTGCGACAAGCCTGGGGATTTCCCCTTTGAGAGCTATGCTTGGGGGAGTGGTTATGGTGTTTGGGGCAAGGCTGGCTGGTGGATGCACCTCGGGACATGGTATTAGCGGGATGAGCATGCTTGCGACAGCTAGTATTGTAACAGTGGCCAGTGTATTTGCGGGTGGAATGGGGTTTGCCCAAATTTTGTCATGAATGGATTGCTCTATACACATCTTTAATATTGACATCTTTCTGTGGCCCCTTCCGATATGTGTACGTGTATTTAACGTTTTGCATTGGATGGTTGAAGTAACTCAACCCTACTGCATTCGCTTAGATATTTTTTGACCAATCGGAACCAAGCGCATACCGGTAATGATTGAGGTCATCTTCTTCCTGAACTAGCATCAAATTCATCCTCATATTATTTTCCACAGCTTCCATGAGAAATTTGCAAGTCCACGTGAATAACTCGCTCTGCTATCTTATGACAACAATGCTGGCAGATCGCCTTCAGGGAATAGGGATTTGTCAAGGCTCCCCATGGGGCGGTGTGATGATGGCATGAGCATGACCCGAATTATTTGTTGCTCGCCTACGACGCACCAACACGGCGACAACCGCTTACTGGAGACTTGGCGATATCCCTGAGTCTATCTCGGCGAGGTTTCACTTTCCCGCTGACTTGTGCTGTCTCCGATAGGCCCGTTTGGACGTTTTGTCGCCGACCACAGCACGTGATCGATATTATCATGCCTTTTTGAACTCCCGTGTGGTATCAAGTTTGGGAATCCTGACGTCGTGGCAAATTAGTCTGCCCTGCGGATGTGCCTATGGAGTATCGGGGACATGTTTAGGATCGGGCCGCTTCTCAACGGCGATTCTCGCCGTCACAGAAACTCACGTTCCATCAACGTCGCCGAGGTAGAGGGCCATCGAATCGGTCCTCACCCCTTATAATTTACTTACACCTAGAGAGATCCTCGTATGTTTTCAATAGAAACAATTAAATTCATTGCATATTCAGCCTTCACTGCCACAATGAGTGCGAAGACCCTCGCAACTGTTGTAGCCAACAAGTTATTCCATACCAACGTCTTGCAACGGCCCGAAGCCGAAAAGAAAGGACTTGAGAAACTCGCAAAAGCCGCAGTAGTTACTCCTTATATTGAAGAGGAGCCAACTGTGGGAGAGTGGCTAAGGGGGTTGAAGCCTACGCCCAAAGGCAGTGTCCTTTATGTGCGTAGTCTGTTCCCATTCACATCTTGGATCCCCAGATATAATCTTTACTGGATGCTCGGAGATATTATCGCTGGTAAGCTGAGCCCCATCTTTGCAAGCGAAGGAGCACCATCTAATATGTTGCAGGCTTCACTGTTGGGTTCGTTGTGGTTCCGCAGGCAATGGCATATGCCCTGCTTGCCAATTTGAGTCCAGAGTATGGGCTGTACACGTCCTTTGTAGGCGCCGCCTTGTACTGGTTATTTGGGACATCTAAGGATATTGTCATTGGAGTAGGGAGAATCCATTCTTAATACGACCTAGTTTTCTGATCTTTGTCTAGACGACCGCCGTTGGTTCCCTCCTCGTAGGTGGGGTCATCAACAATGTTCAAGCCGAAAGACCAGGCCTCTACACCCCCGAAGAAATTGCAAAGGGTCTATCATTCCTATCAGGAATAGTCCTCATATTTCTTGGTCTCTTTCGGTTAGGGTGGCTCATTGAGCTGATACCTTACGTGCCGATTTCTGCATTCGTAACTTCAGCCAGTTTTACTATCATTGGTACACAACTGCCTGTTGCACTTGGCATTAGCGGCATAAAGACGAGAGAGGCCCCATATAAAGTTTACATTAATATCATCAGGGAGCTGCCGAGGACTCAGCTCGATGCTGCCATTGGACTCACTTCCATTGTGCTTCTTTATATTCTTCGCGATGCTTTCGCCAAGTTAGAAGTGAGACAGCCCGGAAGGAAGCGATTTTGGGCCACCCTGAGCTCACTTCGTTTGACATTTACCATCCTCCTCTATACTTTAATCAGTTGGCTTGTTCATCGGAAATTGACGCATGGAGAACATCGATTTCGGCTCGTTGGGCATATTGAATCAGGTAAGAAAAGCCGGGATGCAATACTTTTATCACTATCGAACCACGATAATCTTCATTTCATAACTTCATTTCCTAACTCCATATATCTAGGGTTCAAACATGCTGGTGTCCCCATGATATCCGGTGAACTCTTCGGCCTCGTGGCCCCATCACTCCCCGCAATCGTCATTATCCTCATCATTGAGCACATTGCCATCGCAAAATCTTTCGGCAGACAATTTGGCTACACAGTCAATTCCTCGCAAGAAATTCTAGCACAAGGCGCATCAAATGTGCTCGGAACATTTGTTGGGGGTTACGCTTGCACCGGTTCTTTTGGAGCATCTGCGGTTCTCACAAAGGCTGGCGTTCGGACACCTCTTGCAGGACTCTTCAGTGCTATGATCCTCCTTCTGGCCTTGTATGCACTGACTACAGTGTTCTACTATATACCTATGGCGGCTTTGGCAGGCCTAATTATTCATGCCGTCGCAAATTTGATGACGCCACCGAGTGCTTTATACAAATATTGGAGACTTGCTCCATTTGAGCTGCTGATATGGGTAGTTGGTGTGACGGTAGCACTGTTTTTCAATCTTGAAACTTCTATCTATACAACAGTAGCTCTATCATTTGCTTTGCTACTGATACGGATGGCTAGATCCCAAGGAGGTTTCGTGGGGCCAGTGAAAGTGCGTCGAGTTCTACACGCTTTGGATAAAAAGAAGACTACGTTAGAAACACCTACCTCAGAAGTCCACGAGAAACAGATCAAAAAGGAGAGGGATGTGTATTTACCCCTGGAGGGAAAGAAGATATTGAATCCATGCGTGGATGTGACGGCGCCTTACCCTGGTGTATTCATTTACCGATTCAATGAGGCTTTCAACTATGTCAACAAAGCTCAGCATATGGAGTACCTGTTATCATATATCACGGAGCATACTAGGCGGACACGCTCCGATGATGGTGTGCCAATTAAAGTGGGTGGTCTCCAATTATTTAGCGTCTCCTGTTTACCTACAGTACTTACATCATTGACAGGATCGTCTATGGTCCGATCCTCTACCAAAGTTACAATTGCCAGCCTCTACACATGGACCCCTTCCACTTCTTCGCGCCGTAGTCTTGGACTGCTCCACAATCAATAATCTCGATATAACAAGTATCCAAGGGCTAATCGACGTACGTAACACACTAGATAAATACGCAGCCCCTGAAGTCGTTGAATGGCACTTCGCTGGGCTCCAAAACCGGTGGGCCCGACGATCACTGGCAGTAGCTGGTTTCGGGTATCCTGTAACAGAAGGTTCTGATCTGTCTGGGAACTGGTGTCCCGCGTACTCGGTTGCGAGTTCTTTGGCTGGAGCGACAGAGGAAGATCTAAGAGTTGCAGGCGCAAGGGGGCGAGAAGTTGAGGGAATGGATGAAGAAATGGAAAAAGAGGAAATAGGCCGAGACGAGAATAGTGTGAACAACAAGCAGCTAAAGTTGCACCCGATTAATGGTGTTGACCGGCCATTCTTTCATATGTAAGTGTCCCTGGACGAAGTGTAAACTATGTCGCAAAGTATATTCAATGTGCCTCTGAGAGCCGTTCTAGTAGCGCCTTACCTGTTTTGCACAAAATAACGCCTTCCTTCTCTATAGTTCATAAATTTCGAGTTCAGTGCTAACTTTGGCCCTCCCGGGGTTGTAGCGATCTTGTGGATGCGGTGGATACCGCTGTTAGGGACGCAATGAAGAGGGATGAGTTGTTGGTTGGTGATGATGCCATTTGCTCCAGTATTTAGTCTCATACTTTCAAATGGCATCAAAAGGGATTAGGATCCTCTACTTATTTTGCCGTGCTCCTGGCCTCTAGTTTGTGGACTTTGATGAAAAACATGACGCATCAGAGTCCCCCTGAAACAGTTGTCAGGTTGAATAAGGGATTTTATTTGCGTAAAACATGGAATAGAAGCGACATGGTTAAGGAGATTTAAAAATATCGTCCAAAGCCCCACGAAATTATTCTTGTTGTTAGAAAAACACATGGGAGAATAACGGACCAATCAGCATTACAGCCTAGAGTCGTGAGCAATTGCCCAACAGATTCAGGCGCAAATATGCTCACGGTAATTCAAATGTCCCATTTTAGAGCCAATACTACGCCATTTACTTAACATGGAAAAATTATTGGATATCTTCCTATGATCTGAATGGCCCTAATTTACGAACCATTTGTTCATTTGTATTGATCTTATTGTTGTCTTACGGCCAGAGTTGGGTGAGATGAATAGTCAAACACAAGATGTAAGCTTGGCTAAAGCATACCAATATTACGTGCAGCTGCCCTTAATTACCCTGCCCACAGTCTTTCGGTTTGCCCCAGGTGCCAAGTCCTCCCGCCGCAATTCTAAGCAAGAAATGCAGTCCTCCAGGCACACATTGATTACCTCGGGTTGGACTATAGGGTTTGCACATATATAACCTAACATCGTCGGCCAGACTTGTATCTGTTCAACCATCCTACATTCACCTTCGTTCAACACCAAACAACACTCATTTGTTGCTTACTTTGGCTTACCCAGTCAAAATGTTGTCAAAATACACTCTTGTCTTCAGTTTTATCGCTGGCACTCGCGCCCACTTCTTCATGCAAGATCCGCCCTTTCTTGGCTTTGATGATAGTAAAATGACCGAAGGACCTTGTGGTGGCTTTGATCCTGCAACCACACGTGAAGGCGTGAGTGATTTCTCTGTAGGTGGATCGGCCATCTCCGTCCTAACAACCCACCTCGATGTGGTATGGGAATACCATGCGGCTCTTCTCAGCGACATCAATAAGTGGGTTTCGATGCAAGGACGGGTTCACCAGACTGGTGTTGGTGACTTCTGCCTGCCCTCGGTACAAGCTCCCACTGAATGGGCCGGCAAAGATGGCGTAATTCAACTCATCCAACATGCCCCAGATGGTCTGCTTCATCAGGTATGGAATGGAATTTTCCCTATTTCCTTTTAGAAACTAACTACGATATAAGTGCGCCGCTGTTAAATTCGTATCGGGGGGGCCTGAGAGTGTCCCTAGCAGCTGCACCAATGGTACAGGCGTGAGGGCTGAGTTTGAGGGAGGCAGCAATCCGCCCGCCAGCACAGGCGTTCCCATTTCAAGCAAAGCACCCGAATCTACAGCCCCCCCTCCTAGTAAAACTGCTGCTCCCAAAACAACCACTGGTGGACATGAACACGAACATCCCATGCCTACGACTGCTCCTACTGCGTCTGGTCACGATCACGAGCATCCCACTGGCACTGCTTCCGAGGGCCCCTCAGAAACTGAATCAGGATATGAACATCAGCACCCATCTGGAACTGTGCCTCTTTCTAGTCAGAATCATGGAAATATGACGGCCTCTGCCACCACCTCGAAACTTCCTGATTTCACTGGTGCAGCTGATGTATTGAAAGTCAAATACTTCGCTGGCGGTCTCGGGGCCATAATTCTGGCTGCTCTTTAAGCATTCTGTTTCCAATCTTCCCGTTCATTCTTATAATATTTCTTCAGAAGAATATGGCAGAAAATGGACAATTTGTCTTCATGGAAAGCTTAACAATACTGACAAATGTGGGAGGGATTCGAAGTCTTATTTTTATTTTCGGAATTATTGGAAGTTGGAGCGGTGTTGTATCCTATAATATGAATGATATTTTTACAAACCAAACATATGCCCCTAAACACCTATAATCCAACCAGGTTGAAGAGCTTTGCATCTGCAGGGGAAGTTACATGTACTCTTCGCCTCTCATTGGTTATATCGGCTGACAGGAAGCAACACGAACTGCTAATTAATAGAATATGCTTATATCATCATGAATTTGCGGTAGCGAGGTGTGGCAATGCAGCATGGATAGTTAGACTGTTGAATCCATATTATTAGCTCAATTGGCCTCGTTGGGTCAGAATGAAAGGAGCTCCAACTGTGTTTGGTGTCTCATGTCTGTTTTTCCTCCCAGTATGCCGTTTGTTTGTATCAGTAACACTTTGGATGAATTGGGAAACCCCGGAGTGTGCGGCGCGGTCGTGTCACTTATTGTAGTAAGGCGGTGCTACGTCTGTTTCTATCTCCATTACTTCGAGTTTTCATTCCGTCCTTCTCTTCAACTTAAATCACAATAACCTTTCTACGCCACCTCATCATGAAGACGCTAGCTCTCTTCGCTATTAGTAGTATCTTCACTATATCCTCCTACGCTCATTTTGTCCTTAAAACTCCAGTATCAATCGGCTTCAAAGACGTTGAAGAGGGCCAGGCACCATGTGGGGGATTTGATATCAAAACTCGCAATACAGTTACAATGTGGCCTATTGCGGGGTATCCCATTTACATGATCTCAACACACACGCGTGCTACCTACCACTACAAAGTTGCACTATCCAACAGCACTGATGAGCTAGTTGATTTGCAGCTACCTATTGGGCAACAAGGTCTAGGAGACTTTTGTTTGCCAAATGTTCCTGGAAAAGCAGAGTGGGTTGGACTTGATGCTGTGGTGCAGATTACTCAAGATGCCACCGATGGGACACTGTACCAAGTAAGTCACTCTGTTCTAGTGCAAGTATTGACCCAGCGACTATTTCTTGTATGTGAAATAACACTGATGTGACTATTTTAAATAGTGTGCTGCCATAAAATTTGTTGAAGGTCCGGCCTTCGCGCCCGACTCTGCTTGCAAGAATGGAACAGGGCTCCAGGCTTCATTCATAGCCACTACATCCGCTAGTCCATCCCCAACTAGCCAAAATACGGGATCTTCCTCACCTAAACCGACTTCTAAAACTCTCTCGGGCGCAACAAAAGCATTTGAACTCAGAGCCAATGCTGGGAGTGCGGGTACAGCTTTGGGCATGCTGGGCATGGTATTGGGACTCATGTTCTAGTAATATAGGTTTTGACACGAAGGTAAAACTAGCATGTTTCTATATTATTATCTTTCGTCATCTGAAAATATAAGAACTTCAGTTGGAAAGACAAGTCGATATGCGTGAATGGACGATTTTTCAATGTATTAGTGTTCTTCATCTTTGTTCTGTAGGACGCTTACTTGGTTGTCCGAATGAAAGGCTCTTTGGTTCACCTCGGTTTTTACCCCGATTTTTTTGATGTAACTATTCTGTACCTTGCATTTTCTCTACGTGTTCTGTATTTAGGCAGATTCTGTGTCTGAGCCACAAGATTGCGCGAGGGTCGCCGCCGAGTACGAGATGTAATCTAAGTAACCATGAAGAATGGATATGTTAGATATCGCTCTTCCAGGGAACCGGACCCGATTCAGCTGCCCTGTAGGAGGAATGGAGTTGGCGGAAACCCCAACACCTTCGCTTCCGGCACCCGTTTAATTCTTCTGGGAAGCGAACATGAGAGCATTTGAGCACATTTAACTTCGGAATGTAAGAGGTCTAAGCTCTTTGCGGCACTGATCACTGAGATTGATTTTCTCTCTCATATATCCTCCATGTATTCTTACACCCTTGCTAAGGCGCATCTGTTGGTAGTCCCCCCCTTCCTTGCCAAGATATGTACGACATGGGTCGAGCCAACGAAGACATGAGGACACTTTGGTCCAATTCGCCCAGCGATCAGGTCATTATCACCCAGATTTTCTGGTGGCCAATCGTCACTATACTCGCGGTGTCGATTGGCTTTCGCCTGTTGCATCTCTTTTGGTCAATATTTCGGTATGCACAGATCCTGAAGTCTTGGATAATATGGTCGGCCACTCACAGAGTTTTGCAGTGGCAAGTTCACCGGGCATTCTCGAATCTTCACCTCTACCGATAGTTCCCAACTTCTTTTCCGCGTCCTGTTCACTCCAGTTCACTGCTTGCGTTACTTTGGATATTTACGAACCCACTTCGCACCACCGTTCTCCTCGCTAAGCCCTCTCCCGCTCGGGCAGACACTGGCATTGCTCCTATACGGAATCTTTGTTGGCTTTCTATCCTTTTATCAAGTTTTCATTCATGATGTTAGTATCCTTGAGCGAGCTGCATACCGTTTTGGCTGGATGGCTATCACCCAAATTCCGCTGGTCTACGTTACAGCCTCCAAGCGTAGTCCTTTCGCACATTTACTTGGGACAACACATCTAGAGGTGAATTGGTTGCATCGGTGGATTTCTCGAATTTTCATCTTCGCTGCCACCCTACACGGGGTGTTCTTTGCAACCGAGTACATCAGGGCAGGAATGTTCAGAGATGAGTTGAAGCTTATGCCGATGGTACGATACGGAGCCGTGGCATGGGCATGTCTGATCTGGATTCTCTTATCCTCTCTGGCATTTGTGCGAAATTTTGGGTACCGGTTCTTTGCTTTAAATCACTCCATAACTGTGCTCCTCGTTCTCTGGCTGATCTATAAACACCTTCAATCATTGGCTCGTAAATACATCTGGGCTGCAGTTGCCTTGATTGCCCTCGACTGGATTACTCGATTGGTCTTATTCTTCTACCACAACTTTTCAGCAGATCTACAATTTGGTTTCCGCACTGAAATCGAAGCAACGGG
This sequence comes from Clavariopsis aquatica, assembly GCA_013620735.1. Lineage (NCBI taxonomy): Eukaryota > Fungi > Ascomycota > Dothideomycetes > Pleosporales > Clavariopsis > Clavariopsis aquatica. The sequence continues at coordinate 53,142 of JAAZQE010000071.1, forward strand.
AAACGAAATTACAATTTTGACACTGAGGGGCTACAGGCGTCGCTGGAAGCCTGGTCAACACTTTTACATATGGCTTCCTACAATCGGGCCATTTGAGAGTCACCCATTTACAGTTAGCAATATTCAATCACAACTACAGAACAAAGGAAGAAACGAACTTCAATTCGTGGTGCAAAGCAAAGGTGGGATTGCGCACAGACTGAGAAGTCATTGTTCAAAGAATCACGAAATGGATAACGTCAATTGGCCACGTGCTTTTTTGAGTGGTCCATATGGTAACACTCCAAACTGGCATACTTACGATACGCTAGTACTAATTTCTTCTTCTACGGGGACGTCGTTTACTTTACCTATTATGGAAAGTATACTCTTCTCTAGCATCACTACTCCTCGTTCTATTCGATACCTAGTGACCGTACCGAGGCTCGAAATATTAAAGCCATACCTATCTCGCTTGGAAGAGGCTGCGATTCTTGAAACAAATCATATTGATCTACATATCCATGTCTCAGTAACTGGGTTAGAGCACCGTGGAAGAAATACTATTTCACGAGGTGGTGGGAATTACATGGCAGTACAAGACGAGGATGCTCATTGGAGCAACATAAACGAAACAACAGAACAGCTCCATCAATTTTGGAAAAAATATTCTACTTGCAACCTTATATCCCGTCAAATTACACTCTCCAATTCAGAGCCAGAAGGCCTAGAGGACGAGATGAACGGGCCTTGTCTTTCATTTACTGAAGGAAGAACAGATATTCCGGAGTATATACGCAAGGCAATTGGCAAGAATTCCGGGAAGTGTATCGTGGGGGTTTGCGCTAGCAGGGCTGTTGTTGCAACTACTAGTAATGCTGTCAGTAACCTAGGCTACAAGAAGGTGTTTCGTGATATTTGGGGATGCGACACCCTCTCATTACATACAGAGAACTTTTCACTTTAGAACCTAGGACAAACCTGTAATATATCTTAGAACTGGGATGGAGAACTATGAACCTTTTATTCTCACCTTTACAATGCAAATTAGTTCAGATGTAATATTATTATCAATGGGGCCTGTTTCACATGAAGACATTCTAGGAAGGGATAATTCGTCTATTTTGAACGATATATATACATGTACCAAGAAATTCACGAGACCGTAATTTTCCATTCATTCATGGTGAGCTTTGTATGACTTGGGTCACAATCCTAGACAAACATAAGAGTTTGGTCGATGAATGGATCAATGAGCCCATGTTGCAGCGGTGCCAGTGTCATTAACACAGCTAGCGGGGACACTGGCCCGTGGGCCGTTGACAAATTTGACCGCAGCACACTACGTGGTTGAATTAGCTAAAGGGTTTGCGGCATTTCGTGGTATGTAAGTACCTGATACAGAAATCCTTCACTGGATTGTTGGACCACCTGGATCACCCCTAGTTTTCCGATCCACATAGCCTTCGCGGGAATTTGGGGTTCGCAGAATTGCCCCGCGCCGGTCTGATTCAGTCGAGGTGTAAGTGGCACCCATTTTTTCAGATCATCCAGGACCGCAGCATTGAATTCAAAGATTCCAGTGGAGTGAGTTGAAAGGAATCCAATTGAATGACCTGCAACGGGCCAGTCGGTCACATTGGTTCTGGTCAATGGATCGAATCCGCCGCAGGGGCTAGTCGCTTCTGCTTCATCGTCGAATCCTAAGCTGGTGGGATCCTGGAGCACAAAATGAGCCGCTCCACGTTGAAGTTGAGCGAGGAAGGCGAGAAGAAAAATGCCACCAAATTTATTGCGAAACATCGTGTACATTCCTCAAGAGGCCTAGCAAAATAGTTCGATTAGAATTCTCAATAGAAAAGATGGTTTCCTCTGAAGCTTTATACAAGTTGAGATCCCAGCTTCGCCTTTGCAGGTAGAAAGGCTCTCTATGGACTTCCCATTCTGACAGTCCCCGCTTCAATCAATACATATTCCTTCCACGTACCCTTGCTTCACTTCATCAACAGAGAAGGGGCGTAAAGCAGGAGTAATGAATTCTCGGGCTTTGCTCCTTCTAATTACGAGCTATTATGAGCATTTTCTATCTCCTAAATTAACCACTCAGGATCAAGTGTGTAGCGCCAAGAGTAGCAAGGGTACGAAGAAATAGAGAACAGTATTGTAACATTCTCCAAGGTATAAAATAGAGGGGTTCAGTCTGAATGAGGAATTTATTAATCAATACAGATAATTTGAAGGTAACTCTCACTTCTCTTTGAATCCTTTGGGCAGCAAGCTGCCTGGCGGTATTCACTGGATCTGGAGGAATGGTCACTGCTATACTACGCCTATCAGACTGTGTAGTATTGTAGAACCGGCTGAATAACTCGGCTTCAATTTTAAGCTGTATTCTTTAATGGACATCCCTGTCTAAGTGCGAGGGAATATTGTGTAGCATTCGGGGTTGGTGTGCCGTGTCTGTGCCTAATGTCGGGACTAATAGAAGCAGATACACACATATGATCCCTTTGTCCCGCATTTGATGTGAATATTTACCCTCATCATATTGAAAAAACTTACCAGTTCGTGTACCATGCATCCTTTGTCGGCAACTCTGCTTTTATCTCTCCTCCCTAGGATGGTGAATGCTCACTATGTCCTACAATATCCCACTAGTGTTGGATATGATGATACACTAGAAACCATAGCTCCTTGCGGAAGCTTCAGTGCTTCAGATCGCAGCAAAGGTGTCACAAACTGGCCCATCGCAGGTTCCGCTATCAAGCTGATTACCACCCACCCATCTGTCACGTGGGAATTCCGGGCTGCCCTTGTCAGCAACCTCAATACCTGGATCAGCCTGACTCCAGTTCTTACCCAGACGGCTGGACTCGGTACCATTTGTGAACCGAAAATCCCAGGGCTTGCCAATTGGGTTGGCCAGCCGGCTGTGCTTCAAGTTATCAGTCATGCTCCTGATGGGAATCTTTATCAGGTACGTTAGGTTTCTTTCGCGATACCTGTATTATTAACACTAAATCCAGTGTGCGGCTATTAACTTCGTGGCTGGGGGGCCTGCCACCCCGCCTTCAGGTTGTACAAATTCTTCGAGCATTTCGCTGCATTGGTAGCATATTTTCAGCCTAGGGGCTCTAAGTAGAGTGTGGGAGAGATTATGTGGCCTCGTTCCTTCTAGCTCGGCGGTCCACCTGAAGCTTAGTCATGGGGAATAGGGTCAAATATCTGAATCGCCGTCATGATTGGCACGGCCAATTAAGTTTCCCGGATAGCTTTTTGTTTCTTGTATAATTTGAATGATGCTACGATGTGAAGAATTATACTACGTTGAGAAACTCCCACTTTACAAATATTTACACCGGTTAGGCTCAGGCATAGAGCAATGGTATAGTTCTTCAGTTGTTGCCATGTTTATGCATTGAATTTTCATTTGAACATAGCCTCACTATTTTTCTTGTAAACCTTACCTCATCTGCGCACACACCATCATAGCTAACTGGACGACTCCGTCATGAACATATTATAAGTTTTGTGAACAATGATACTGCTTGTTAGCCTGAGACAACAATTTTCCTATGCATATTCTGCTGACTCATTCACCCTGTCCCATATATATGAGCTGTGCTGTACAGACACGCAATCCACAGAGATGAACTTTCTCATACTTTACACTCTGCTTAATCTCATCCCTGCATACACTAATATGGAAAGTAATGACAAATTCCTACATGGATGAGGTTCTAATCTACTGGAGTTTTTCTTGATAAATGATATAAGAGTGAATGTCTCCATCTTTTGGCTGTTGGACAATTGGTGGAAGTCTAAAACAGTTTACCAACAGAATTGGAAAATAATGACTACTTGCAGATTATGAAGATAAAAAAAATGCTTGGACGGAAAGCATAGAGTCGTTGATATCCACCATTCCTACAGCGTCATGAAACCTGTAATTATTAACATATAACGTTAGAGGTTAAAACCATCGTCTTTCGGTCACGTGTCAGAGATGCGTCATGCAGTGCCGTGAACCCCACAAAAAGGCAGTTTCTGTTCATCCAGTAATAATATTGGACGTTAAATAGGTGAAAATAAAAGGAAAGAAGAAGCAGTGAGTTATAAGTCACGGGGAAGAAAAGCGATCGGTTGAACACACCTAGTACCGGTATATTTAGAGAATATTCAGGTGAGGAAATGACTAGAACATGTTAAATCGATCTCGAAACATTCCTTAAACAATTAATAATTCCGAATACTATTTAACTGATTCATTTTAGCGTCGAAAGAACGGGGAATGAAAATAGTTATTGTCGTCGGGAAGTGGAGAAATGTAACGGGGATCCGGGTGAATTCATCGAATCTGGCGAAGATCAAACCGTTCATAGTGATTCTCGCTCCTTGGCGCTCGGCCAAATATCCAGCGAGAGCCGGGCGGAGAAATTTCAGGGCCTCCCTGGAAGTCCGAAGCACACGATTTCCGTCCTTCGAAGCATCATCCTGCCTATCTCTATTTGGAAAGAGATGACCTATTCATTTGCAGTCGTTCTTGCGTGACTACCCACAATAAAGACGCAATGACCTTCCTTTCCCGACACCTAGCGGACAGATTTAACGTGCAGGTACAAAGCTACCTATGGTCCTCCTGGACACCTCTTACGGAACAAACACACACAGTATTCTACTCCTCGCAAGCATGACTAGGAGGGTCTTTGGTTTTGTGGTTGTCCTGACGCTCGCTTCTAGCGGCATCGCTCAGCGATTTCGAAACTCAACAGAAGTGAATGTGAACTGGTTGGAGGGGCGAGCGGAATATAACAATGGCGTTACGTTCGGTTTACCCTGGGCTCGTGGACAATACCTCGCAAATGCAACAACCTTTACAGCTTCTTCGAAGGGCGACGATCCAGTCCAACTCCAATCCTGGGTAACGGCATACTGGCCAGATAATTCGATTAAATGGAGTGGTCACGCCATTGCCGGGTCCGAAACCGTGTATGATGGATACAAAATCACCGCGCAAGATTCCAGGAACGCCACATTCTTCAAGCCACGACGTCAAGTGGCTAAAAATAGCATCAAAGCCACTGAATCTTTGGATCAAATTCTGGTAGATACTGGTAAGCTGGTTGTCTCTTTCCCAAAGTCAGGTAACGCTCTTGTTTCATCCATTAAAACTACTGGTGGAAAGACCGTGGGTAAGAATGGGAGACTGATCTTGCAGTCTCAATCGGGGACTGACGACGACTTATCTACAATTCGGAACACCAACTTCATCAGTAGAATTTACAACACAACGATCTCGAAGGACACTGAATTACGCGCCTTGGTAACAGTTCAAGGTATTCATCAAGTTGAAGGGATGTCCTCTAGTACTCATGTCGACTGGCTTCCATTCACTGTTCGCTTCTATCTCTACGCAAACTCCGAGGCCATTCGCACAATTCACACCATTGTATACGACGGTGACTCTAAGACTGATTTCATCTCCGGTCTCGGAATCCGCTTCGATGTTCCAATGGTAGGCGAAGAGTTGTACGATCGTCATGTACGGATCGCAGGGGTGGATGGTGGGCTCCTACACGAGGCTGTGCAAGGCATCACGGGACTACGGCGTGATCCTGGGAAACTAGTTCGAAGTGCACAATTCAACGGCACAAAGCTGCCAGACAAGAGTACTTGGGACCTTCGTGTCACCAATGGCCTTCCGTGGATCCCATCTTGGAACGATTACCGACTCACCCAACTCTCCCCAGATGGCTTCAACATTAAGAAGCGCACAAAGTCAGGTCAGAGCTGGGTCAAAATTCCAGGAGGAACCCGAGCAGGAGGCCTGGCATATCTAGGGGGTGCTACTGTGGGTGGTCTTGCTGTTGGCCTTCGTGATTTCTGGAAGAAATACCCCACGAGCCTGGATGTGTCGAATGCCGCTACTGAAGAAGGCTCAATTACTCTCTGGCTTTACAGTCCATCTGCTGAGCCCATGGACCTCAGGCCTTACCATGATGGGCTGGGAGAGGACAATTATGCCAAGCAACTCGCTGCTCTCGAAGTAACTTATGAAGATTACGAAGACGGCTACAATACACCATATGGTATTGGCCGAACAAATGAAGTTTTCATCTATGGTTTTGACAGCACCCCATCAGCCGAGATGCTTTCTGCTTTGACGAAACAGACTAACGCGCCACCAATGCTTGTTGCAGAGCCTGAATACTTGCATAGTACTGGGGCTCTCGGAACCTACTGGAACACACCCAATGCTACATCAGGTTCCGCTGCGACCGCTATGATAGAGTCTCACCTTGACTTTCTCATTGATTTCTATCAGAAGCAGATTGAGCAGCGTCGATTCTATGGGTTCTGGGACCACGGCGATATCCAACACACTTACGACAATGACCGACACACATGGAGATACGATATCGGGGGGTATGCTTGGGACAATTCTGAACTATCTCCCGATCTTTTTTTCTGGACTACCTTCCTCCGTACTGGGAGGGCTGACGTATACCGACTCGCTGAAGCCCAGGCCAGGCATGGTGGCGAAGTCGACTCATATCACCTGGGGAACTTCACAGGCCTTGGGACTCGACATGGGGTTCAGCACTGGGGCGACAGCGCAAAGCAGGTCCGCATTTCCACGCCTGTATATAGGAAAGCATTCTTCTACCTTACTGGCGGAGACGAACGAACTGGCGACCTCATTCACACAGTCCTTGAAGCTGAAAAGGCTTTCGTGCTCGTAGATGCACGTCGCAAAGTTCGAGATCCTAGCGTCATATATACTCCAGACCCAACAGCACTTTATCTAAACTTCGGTACTGATTGGTCCGGTGTCGCTGCTGCATATCTAATCGAGTGGGAGCGTCGCGGACCACGCTGGGAGGAAGCTCGCGACAAGCTCATCGAAACAACTAAGACGTATCCGCTTCTCAAAAATGGTTTTGTAACCGGTGAAGCGCTCTATAACTCACTTACTGGTGCTTGGGCACCTCCTCCGACGGATCCTAAAAACCTTGGCAGTATCACTGTCTCACATTTGTCCGCTGTATTTGGAGTTGTTGAAACGATCGATGAATTAATCGAGCACTATAGCGACATCCCACAATCGTTCATCGATGCTTGGCTCGATTACTGTTACTATTATGGAGCCGGGGCCGCGGAACAGAAATCTCGATATGGAGCTTCATTTGGGAGCTTGAATTTAAAGCAAGGTCATTCCAGACTCACGGCGTATGTCGCGCGTAAGAGAGGGAATGCTGCTTTGGCAACAAGGGCGTGGAACGAGTTCTTGAGTGACAGTAGTTCAGATGAACTGAGTCCGAGTGATCCATGGACCACAGTGAGAATTGGTGGTAGTGATGTGTTGACAGAAGTAGATGAAGCAACTTGGATTAGTACTAATGCAGCCGCGTTGTATGGTGTTAGTGCAATCGAGAATTTGGCGCTTATCGGGGGGCCGAAGTAACATCGGGTTAGAGGCGTAGTTGATATTGTGGCCACCTGCATGCCAACAATTATTTTTGATTCTATATCAATATGTTGTATAAATATTAGAATAATCATGTCTTCATTTGCTCAAACGTTATACCATTACAGTCTTGCGAGAAATACGGTTCTCAATGACCCTCAGGGAGTGAAGACCGCTCTGGTTCAACAAATCTAAGAGCTACTTAGCCACGGCTCGTTAGTCGACCTTGTGTGACGATTCAGCATGGTAAAAATCTCTTTACATAGACTTCAGTCATTCTGAATCCACTTCAACAGTATATAGATATTCTCTTTGGACTCCCTTCTTATGTTGATACCAGCATGTAACCTTTTGACTAAGCATGGTTGGAAAAACCAATGCCGGCCTAATATTCTCCTCTGGCATATTATGCCCCACGAACGCAAATACAGTGCGGCTCCCCTAGCTAGATCCCAAATGTTCCGTTTATTGATCCTATGCACTAGAATACTTCTCTTTAACGAATAAGAATTGCCGTTAAAGAAGCTTGGCCAAATGTTGTTCCATTCCTTATATTCTCCCGATTTTCAGGAGTAAAATGTAGTGAAAGTCTCTTATATATAGCAGATAGTCCTCTGCTTTCCTAATTTTTGTGCAATGGGAAAATGAGATCCACAAGATGCATGCATTTATAGTGCTCGAGTACTACACACAATCACAATCGAGTGAGTTCAATTTGTCTGATATGACATAGTTGATGGGCCAAGCAAAATTTACACCAGTTCTAAAGCCCAAATTTGGTGTCGGACATTATTCAAAATAGATTCCCATCAATATGTTTCTGTGGTGGGTGGCGTTAACCAAATCTGTTCTCCCGTTGAGATTTTTAGCCTCAACAATTTGCTGAGGCCCCTCGTCTCTACATTATTTTCGACAACAAATTTCAATTTCTATGTCTAAGAGAAGATTGATTTGGAAGCAGCTAGCACAGTGGTCTCTTCACCCCTAGTTTTGACATTCTTCCCTATGGTGCCTCCGGACTAGGG
>JAAZQE010000710.1:0-15747 GCA_013620735.1 Clavariopsis aquatica
GGGGGGACAGAGCGACGTGGTGACGTGTGACGTCACACTATACTCAGGCGCGAGGCAAGGGTTTATAAGGTGGAATGAGCGAACGCCCTTGTTATGTCTCCCCCATACCAGATCAAACAATACTTTCTACTCTTCTGCTGCTGCCCTTCACCAAACTGCACTCAGCAATCAACAATCAACGAACAACGAGCCTCTATCATCCACTCAACTCAGCCCCAAAGTACTTCCTCCAACCGCAAAAATGGGTGCCGTAGTATCCTGCGTACGTTTCTACCTCTCACTTCTCTTCAAACTGCCCGTTTCCTAACATTCATCTGTATAGATCAAGTCCATCTTCCGCACCATTGGCAACTGTCTCATGGCAATTGTGCACGCCATCGGCGCCGTCTGCACAGCCATCATCAACGCTATTGTCACCCTCTTCGACATCATCATCTCGTGCCTGACATGCGGCCGCGGCGGCAGCAGGCGACGTGGCATGAAGACGCGGGCGCACCACACAAGTAGAGTTTAGACAAGACGCTGTCTCCTGACGTGTGCGCTAAATGCTGGACTGCAGGCCGGCGTATGCATAGGGATTTGGGCGTTTAGGTTTACATACACAAGAAGACAAATCGGCGATGAGGAAAGGGTTTGGTTAATGTCACAGGTGAGGGGGGGGGACGTGGTTGGTTGGTTGCCTGCTTGCCTTTTCTTTTCCTTTCTTCAACCGATTACCCTAGCGCTTTACGAACGGGGATTTCCCTTAGAGAGGATGAGAATGGGACGTGGATGGTGTATTCTTCGCGGCGGCCGCATTATATAGATACCCCCAAGGTTTCGAATGAAGCATGAGACTGAACTAGAACTGTCATGGATGTGCCTAGTGACCGTTGACCCGTTGCCGCTAAAAGCAATTCCGACCAGTCCAAGGCGTGGTTTTCCGCGTCGTCGATGATAGCGGTGTCCGTCGGAAAGGAGAGCAATCTCTTCACCAAAAGGCCTTATCGCGTCAGATGGTGAGCAAAGTGGTAAGCTGCACGCGTCTTGCCCCACTTGGTCTGTGCGCCGATTTTCCCCGTTCCCGTCAACATAATTTTTTGAACCTTGTGAGAGCAGCCAATTCTGCGAGCGTCTTCTGAATATACTCAATTCATCATCAATTCACTGCAAGCCTCAGATCTCTTAGCTCACATCATGGCGTCCGAAAAGAAAGTAGCCGAGAACATGCTCTGGGGCGGTCGATTTACAGGTTCGTTTTTATAGTAGTGACTCAGTCACACTCTTGCTATCCATATCTCATCCGCAATTGAGATGCACTGGACGACTCAGTAGTACTAACATTCAAACTAGAGGGTCTTGACCCTGTCATGGAGCAATACAATGCCTCGCTCCCCTATGACCGCCTGTTCTACGCCGAAGACATTGCAGGCTCCATTGCCTTTGCCCGCGCCAACTTCAACAACGCCATTCTAACCGCGGAAGAGTTCTCTGCCATTGAAAAGGGCCTGCAGCAAGTCAAGGAGGAGTGGGCATCGGGGAAATTCGAGGTCAAGCAGAACGACGAGGACATCCATACTGCGAATGAGCGGAGGCTGAGCGAGATTGTGGGCAAGGAGATTGGCGGGAAGCTGCACACTGGTCGCAGTAGGAACGAGCAAATTGCTACCGATATGAGGCTGTGGTTGAGGGAGGAGTTGAGGACTATTGAGGGATACTTGGCACAGCTTGTGAAGACAGCGGTGCAGAGGGCGGAGGCCGAGATTGATGTTCTGGTATGCATCTAAACCCCCATTCGTATGAGATGAGACGAGACGAGACGAGACGAAACTAAAGAAGAAAAAACAAGACAAGACAAGACAACATGAGATAAAATTTGAAGCTAACACTTAGGTCTAGATGCCTGGATACACACATCTCCAAAAGGCCCAGCCCATTCGCTGGTCCCACTGGATCCTCTCCCATGCAACTGCCTTCTCATCCGAGCTCTCACGTCTCCGCGAAGTCATCAAGCGTGTCAACCAGTCCCCTCTCGGCTGTGGCGCTCTTGCTGGAAACCCATTCAACATCGACCGCGAGGCCATGGCCAAGGAACTCGGGTTCGAGGGCCTACTTTACAACTCCCTGAATGCTGTTGGGGACCGTGACTTCGTCTTCGAGACCATGCAGTGGGGATCCAGCTTCATGCTAAAGATTTCCCGTTGGGCAGAGGACTTGATCATCTACTCGAGTCTTGAGTTTGGGTTTGTAAGGCTGGCAGATGCGTATTCGACTGGCTCGTCTCTCATGCCGCAGAAGAAGAATGCGGATTCTCTGGAGCTACTGCGTGGTAAATCTGGTCGTGCATTTGGGCACATGGCTGGCCTGTACGTCACTATCAAGGGCCTACCAACAACATACAACAAGGATCTCCAAGAATCCGTCGAGCCCCTCATCGACCACATCAAGACCCTCAGCGATTCGATCCGCATCGCCACTGGCGTACTTTCGACCTTGACTGTCAATCCCGAAAAGATGCTCGCGGCGCTCACCCCGGAAATGCTAGCGACTGAATTTGCAGATTACCTAGTGAGGAAGGGCGTTCCATTCCGCGAGGGTCATCATATTTCTGGACGTGTGGTCGCGCTCGCTGAGAAGGAGGGTGTGCCGATGGACAAATTAAGTTTGGAGCAATTGAAGGGCATCGACCCTAGGCTTGGAGATGATGTGGTCGAATGCTTGGACTATGAGCGTGCAGTAGAGTTGAAGAATGCGACGGGAGGGACCAGCAAGAGCGCGGTTCGAGAGCAGATTGAGATTTTGAAGAAAGTATTTGAGGGAATCCCTATTCGGGAGGGCTAAATTGGACTATATCTGAGGATTTTCGAACGGGACGGCGTTTTGAGGATCAAAAGCTGTGTTCTTTGAGGTACATGGTGGATGTAACCAAGCTAAGCATCTAAATACCTCTATGACTATGAATGTATCAATACCAAATTAAGGGGATGACACGTATGGGAGTCTTCTCGGGTCTGTAAACATGGTTCATCTTGGATGTAAGGAGATACTTTCAATCCCTACAATCTATAAATCCACAAGCATGTTGAAAACCAAGATCAGCGATATTGTTTCAAAGTGTGCCCCTTTTCTGTTTCCTACCGACACTGCTTTCCATTCCCGCCTCATTTCTGTGATTTACAAACTGTTTCCTAGATTATCGAAGCGGAGCTAATGATAACCCTATTACTCTATTAACCTTTTACAAGTATAGAGCATCGGACCTTTGCAAGGGTCTTCTTTCCTGTATATCAATGATAGCCGTATTTTTCACACAAGACAACGAGCGAAGTGAATTAACTCCCTTGAAACCCCACAATGCCAACACGGCCGAGTTGTTTTTGAACAATGAAATTCCAATTTTTTTTTTTCAATGATACTGATTTTTGGCTATGTTGGTCAACATTGTTCAGGGGACGGAACACCAGTATAAAACTTAACCCTTTGCAATCAATCTACTCGTTCGATTCTTCTTTAGAATTTTAGCACTTGAAAACAAAAAAACATCCAAGCAAATATTTCGAAGCTGATATCTCTCAATTATTATTTTATTTTCAATTCCATTCTCAAATATTCGATTGAACAGTCTGGTTTACTAGTCAATCAGAATGTCGAATTATTTGAGTCCACAGGCTGTAAAAGATAAGTTTGAGAAGGTGCACAACATTGGCGAAGGTGCCGATGGGAAGGTTGTCCTATATAAACACCGCTACATCTGCACGGAATCCATTGCTGTCAAATACCCCAGGAGCTTAGACAAGGCGAAGGCGAGCGAGATTGGCAAAGAAATCAGATTGTTGAGAAGGATACAGCACCAGAACATCATTACGATGTTTGGGTGGGACTACGGCTGGAAGCCCTATGCGCCAGCTGCTTTTCTCGAGCTCTGTTTGCTAGGGGACGTGTTTCTCTATCGGCTCGGGTTGATGGAAATGATTGGATGCGTTCCCGAAGAGACGATGTGGAAACTCTTCGTAGACATGTCGAGGGCTTTGGATTTCATGCACAACGAATTCCAACTGCCGTATGTGCATGGTGACTTCAAACCCGACAATATCTTGGTCCAATACCCGCCAGGATGGGCACACTCAAAAGAGGTACCCTGCGTCATGCCCACTTTTAAACTCGCAGACTTCTCCCGTACAGTCCAATACGTACCCAAATCTAGCAAATTCGTGCCATACCTGGGGACATGGTGCTACGCCCCACCCCCTAAAGAGAGGAATGAGAGCATCACGCCGGCCTCGGACATCTTCTCCCTCGGTGCGACGCTCCAGTTCCTGGCCACCGGTAAGGATCCCCAGATGGATCTTGCCGATTTCAAGAAGCTTCTCCTGGCTGGAGGTTTCAAGACCCGATTCCTGCCTCCAGACGAAGTCCTCACTGGCAACGATCCGCCCATGGCGCTCACTAAACAATGGCCCGTAGTCTATCGCCCCTTGACCAACTATGGCACGCCTCATTATAGCAAGGAATTGGATAAGTGGTACCGTATGTGCTTGAGACGGGATATTCGTATGCGTATCACATCCCAGGAGTTGGGGAGGCGGTTCGCTCCGCTTGCCGACCGGCAGATTGCCCTTCTCACCGAGAAGACTGAATACCGCGCTCTCAAAGCTCAAGGAGCAGCGTCAAAGTCGAGCAACATGCTGGAGGAACCCGGGAGATGACATTGTGGGATGAAGTTAAACGCTGGTGGGTATATGGCGGCGAACTGGTGTCTCTCTTCTGAAGTAATAGGTTTCTAGTAGGGACTAGAGCATTTCCCTTCTCTTTTTTTTTTGTCAATATTTCACGTCTTTCATTCTTGGTCGAGGACCAGTATGACCAAATATACATTTCAAACTTACCTTTTCTCGTCCCAGCTATTAAATCCAATTGTGACCCTTGCCAAACCCATACATATTTTGTCTCCTATTTCTCCTCGTTTATGAATGTCATCGTCTTCTTTCGTCTCCAACAAGCATGTATCTGCTTTTTCGTCAACAACATCAAGTCCTGAATCTCGCTCCGACCCAAACACAACATCTTCACCACCTCTTCTCTTGTGTTATCATCTCGAATCCCCTTTTCCAACCTTCCAAATAGATGTCATTTCCCAAGCTGACTTTGCAGGGAGTTCCAGCCTGCTCCCGCCTACCATGGAGATCCCATGGAAACTCCATTTATATATTATTCTGCCCGTCCGCGCGGCCCTCCCAGAACTACCCATCCACTCGCCACTCTGATTAATGCTGTTGCCTACGGAAATAACCAGTACTTTGCGGATTTTCACGTCCTCCGTTCGGAGATGTGGTCGGAAAGCCCGGATGTAAGCTTCCACACCGTAATGCACAGACCAATACGTCGGGGCATCGGCCATTGTACGAAGGAAACACCGACAACGACGATTCGTGCACGCCGTACAGGATGAAACGGGGCTGAGGAGCGGGTTGTCAGGGACGGCCGAGGGTGTGGATATATAGAGCTGTCGTCCTCGCGAGCTGAGTTTGGTAGTTCAGTGTACTTCTTCACCCCGGTTTTAACAACGAATATACAAACTTACTTGCGATCTGAGGATAAGACCCTGGAACAAGCAAAAATGTCGACGACGTATTTGAGTGTACATGATCTGCTGCGCATCGCATACACGTATGAAGCACAAGCATTCGAAGACACGTCGAGGAGTCAATCGAGTTCAGATGCTTCAACATCTTCGGTATTCATCCCAAAAATCGCATATATCCACGTCCAGACTAACTCGACCCAGATTTCGTATTCAAGTTCCACAACACAGAATACATCGACATCCATATGCTCAGACTACTCAGCCCTGGAAACAGATTTCACCTACATGTTCTCGAGGAAAAAGAGGGATAGCTGTGTGTCCATGACATAAACTTGCGGCCGAGGAGAATTACGAAGTTGAGAAACGACGTTACTCCACTCCACTCTACTTTATTCGGTGACCGAGGAAGATCTGATTGGGGCGATTTCCCGTGTTCCAACCCCATACATTCCGCGACGCGAGCGTTAAGCGATACCCGGTATTTTGTGAATATGTATGGCAGAGCCATAGCAGGAGGGAGGTGAAAGGGAGGACGGCCCTTCCAGTAGGAAATTTGGTGTCAGGGTCGATTTGGAAATAAGAGAGGCCGGAAAGAGAAGCCACTGGACAATTGAAGCCGGTGTTTTGCTATGTCTTCATCAGAGCGAGGCGGGTGAAACATGCAGCGGTAGATGCATGCATGTTGTGGAAAGGGGATTGGGTACCGAATAGAATTTCCTGAATGGCCTGCTTATGCGGCTAACATTGAGAAGGTGCTTTCCGCACATATACCGAGTTTACAACCTCATTTTGAACATCTTTCTTGTTGTGTAAAGGCTTGGTTGTTGTATATGGTGGGGATGATTTTCATAGCCCCTTTCAAAGTGTACCTCTCTATCCTGTTCGAAGAAGGAGTCTGTCACACTGGACAAAAAGATAAAAGTGATATGGATGAGAGAAAGGGTGGCTTTGGTGACACCGTTAGACGCTGAGGTGATGCGACATAGAGTGATCACAGAGTCTGCGTATACGTCCTTGCTATCCTTGTAGCGTTTATATAAGTGTAGAAGTCTACCAAGAATATAAGTGCGGCTCCGCGCGATTGTGCTGTATTCCTCAGTAGAACTCAGAGTGTAACCCTCAATCCCCATTCTAGGCTAACATACAGGTTCGAGGCATGTGAGCACATTACAACCCTATAAGCCCTACTGCAGACTATAAAATGGCCGATGAACGGGTTGGTGGAGGGAAGGCCACTGGTGTCGACAGCCTGCCGCCATGAACGATGTCATTGTTTCGGATAGGGAGTCGAGAACCTTTGTCTACATTGATCCAGCTCTTTGGGGTGGGTGATACATCGGCTTCATTGTGAAGACGTGTGTTGGGCTAAGCCCATGGTAAGGAGTGGTAGGGCGGCGTTTGGATGAGTGAAAAAGCTGGGTACTCTGACTTGGTGATAGCCTGCGCCCACATTACCAAAACACACACACACACACACTCGCCTTAGACCCCCTCCCACCTAACCACCCCCACTACCACCCTTTCATGAAAATCAACAATTTTTCCATAACTTCTCGAACTGACATAGATAAAAATCAACTCATTGACGATGTTCAGCTTGGAAGAGTAGGGGTGGAAGTACCCGCGTGCAGTACACCCAGACGAAGCTATTGGAGTTTTCTCGTCTTTCTCTCTTATGATCCCCTACAATAAAACGATAATATTCATCGCTGTAATTGGGCTAGGATCCGGGAACTCGAATATAGGTGCCTTTGGCTCTTAAAGTAAGTAATACCCTCCTCCAAAGTCTGCTGAAGGAGTCTCGCCGACGTTTAGAGGCTGGCCCCCATGTTGCCCAACACGACGCACAACAACAATGACACTTCAGTATGAGGTTCAGTTTTCTCTCTTCGCAATCGAACTTGAAGATATTTGGAGCTCAACATCCCCCATGGTAGGACCGAGTTCACAGAGTGTGGGTCGAATTGTCTTAACATATCACCCTTGCCTCCGCCCCGAGCAGCGATACAACCACACCCAGTTCCAAGTAAGCGAGATAGAGGTGTAGAATGGCGAAACAAAAGGCTTTCCCCATGATTCGGGCGATACAAACTTGTACTTCGTGTATTAACTTCTCGTTGACGCCGGTACGTAACATTCTTTGCTTCAGGCCTGTAACTGACCTTCTGGGAGAGGATGACTGACGGAAAAATAACACGATATCTATTGAAATAGACAATGTGTGTTTACGGCGCCGAAGTTCCTACCGTGGATACGTCCCCTATGAAACCAATCCTTCTTCTGGGATTGTGTGCGAAGTAATCCTACCTGCGCCGTGCTTAAGAATACTGAGACAGGAAACCCAATAGGCAGAGATTGGCGTATCGATATTGGCACCAAAGACTCCAAAGTGGTGGCATGAGCCATAATCTTCAAACAAGAACTCGCGCTGCTATCTTCTCGCCCACACTGTTTTCACCCTCTCTCTAGTCGCAGGAGTAGGAAAGTATTTGGCCTAATTATAAGAGACGAATACATGTGTCCTTAGACCATAGTCTTACTCTCCAATCGGTAGTAGTGGCCGGCTCCAAGTGGGAGTTGAGAACGAGACTCTAACGAAGCTTTGGAGGTTTTGATCTAGTGGTTCATCGGAGCCGTCGTCGAGAGAATCTCGAGGGTTGTTCTCCTTGTTGGCGAACAAAGATCTTCTGGGAGTGCACCATCTTTACATCACATTTGAGGTTCCGAACGTTCGATCAGAGGTCTGTCGGAGTAGGGGCACTCAACCTCCTTTGTCAAGGTAATTCTTGGAGACTGAGTAACCAATTACCAGACACTACGGTCAAAATCGTTCTCGCTCGATATGACCATTTTACCAACCCAGCTCAGTATCTTCTTTTCATTTCAATTTCTTCCTCCTCTGTCTTACTCCTACTTTCTTTCATCTTCCATTGGTTCTTAAATTCCTCGATGCCTTGAATTCCACAGAATCCTTTAGATGTCCAGAACTCGAGTATGGATCCATGGAAACCCAAGCACGGTTTGGCAATATTCGCCTAGGTACTAGGTGCGACTCGGGATCCAGGGGTATCTCCACCCAGCTAAATTTATAGCTTCTGGTAACTGTCGGGAATATCATACTCGCACGGAACAAGAATCGCTGGACTTACAAAACATCGGCCTCCCGGAATTTGGTCCAACTTTAACATTGCAATCGAGGAACGCTCGGGGAAGTTTTGAGGTTCGAGCTTTCAATATACGACGACTGATTAGTTTTTTCCTTTCCTCTATTCCCTTCCATTCTCTCAAAGTCCAACGATACTTCATATCTTCTTTTTTTTGTGGAATGGAAACCCTCCTTCTTATTTCCCCCACCTTTGACTTGAATATTCCATCTCCTCCTTCACTGGCCATCTTTCCACAGTGCCTTGATTTTCGATACGTTCCCGGCGGACTCCTTACATTTTAAATCCGTCCGTCCTGCATGGCAGAGTGCCAACACGAGATTAAAAAAGGCGAACGTAGTTTTAAAGGGCCTCAATACCAATCAAGGAATAGAGGGGGTTGTAAAATCTGTTACATGCATTAGAGATATGATATATCTTGTGCTGTGCTTTTAGTCGCTTGCGATCCCATAATCGCTCTGGATATCAAAGTAAAACTAGGAAGAGATGGTGCAAATATTGGGCTCACCTGAGCTCCGCGAACTACACCGAACAGGGATATCTGTCGGAACGAAGAGGTGGTTTGCTGTGAATTATTTCTTTTCCAGACACACCAGTGTAAGAAGGTGTTTAACGTCTCTGCCTCAACACGCGTTTGGGTGGGTGAACATACTCTGGTTCGCAAACATCCTGACCTGCCTCCAAATAATGTTCAAACCACGTAAAGAGCTAGTGTGAGGTCTACTCGAGCGGGGCTTGTGGACATGGGCCATAGATGCGAGCAGCTGGGGCGAAAGAGTGTAAGCAGAATAATCATGTTGTTCCGTCTTTCGCAGGTGCCGCGTTAGAGGCAGTGTCCGCTTCACACTGGCTGCCTTTGGTCGGTGGCTTGCGAGATGCTTTGAGCATCCCGTTGTCTCGATATCAGGGTTTGAAGACGGGAAAGCATATTTGTCGCAAGATTCTATGTCTTTCCGTGTGCATCTAGCAGATATCTAGAAGAGTTTGTTTGGTGTGGTCCGCGCAATCATTGTCGGGCTCAAACATAGTTTGCGGCGTGCATTACTTGCAAGGAAAAGAACCGAAGAGGGAAAGACAAGTCGCTACGATGTTGTTCATGAGTGTGGTCGTGGGCCAAAGTTGTGTTTGGTTGTGGGGTCGGTGTCAACGGGGAAGCTCTGGGAGAAGTCGAGGAGCAGCTTGATGCGCAATTCCACCCAAGGCTGATATCCCACGACTATACACTCGGGAAAAAAACACAAATGCATCAAGTCTGTTGCAATTTCTGCCTCCCCCATACCAGAAGAGTGTCTGCGCTCTTCTCGTTAGTTATCCGTCAATGTGCTTGAGGGCGCATGAATCCTTCCGGTGGCGCTAGAAGGTGCAGAGTTCATCCAGTGTTGCTACCCCCTCCTCCTCTGATAACCTCCGCTGGGCGAGCAGAAGCAGAAAAACTGCCAGCTAAGAAAGAGAACGGTAGTGAGGACTAAAACTTTTTTCTTTGCCAATTAGGAAAGAGGTTAGGTAAATCGTCGCCATACCGCATCGTGCCTCTGTATACATTGGCCTAATGTATGACAACAAGACCTGCCACGGTGTAGAGAAACTCGATGCGACTCTTGACGCACATAGTACATTTAAATACATAGCTATGGCGATCTAGGCAACGCCACTTCGTACATTTTTACGAGAGTAGATCAGTCCAGAGTTATGACACATCACGATGGGAGGTCACCTAACTGAGCCAATTGTCGACACTGCACGGGAAGCACATACATGTTTCAGAGCACATGTTGGAAGTACAGAGGGAAAGGGAGGGAGACTTCAATACATTTCATCAAATTCTGTCTTAGAGGAGCATCTGGGAGAGATATCACCATAACAGCAGTCCTCTAGACGAGGAGATGTCAGCTCCATGTACCAGTGGCATGTTAATGCCGATTCAACGCCAACCCGATCCTATGTCTAAGACAATCGTTTCATCGTAGCCTCGTATCGTAAGGGGGCGTATTCGGAATGGGACCCCATCCTTCACACTCCATATCAGCCACATCAGACGTGGTCTGTCGCGATCCGAGGTATTCCGCCTAGGGTTTCGCATGCTTCTCGGTCCATTCCCTTGCCGTCGCGATGGCTGCTTGCTCATCCTGCTTCCACGCTTGAGCTACGTCGTTTGCCAGGGGGTCATCTGGGTTGGGGGCGCCTAGAAGGGCTTGAATGGAGAGGAGAATCGTGCGGATTTGGAGAGCAGGCGACCAGTTGCCTGATCATGTTAGTCAACCAAAGAAGCATACTGACGGTACAAGATATACTTTTCAGCACATCCAGACAGATACGGCCGAGACGGTCAATGTTCGGGTGGTAGATGCGTGTCAGGAAGCGAATTTTCGGCGGAGTCATGGGATAGTCATCAGGGAGGAAGAGCTCTGCCTTGAACACACCACCTGTTTGCACAGTTAGCACCCAGTGTCTCAGAAGGCAGGCTTCCACATACCTTCATACGGTGACTGGGACGGGCCGTCGATGGTGACGTCGAAATATCGAAGGTTGTCCTCGTGTGGTACTGCACTGATACCTGGCACGCTATTTCGAATCGTCAGCAAAGCCTTACTTGCAGAGAGGAGAGAACGCACGCGTCCTCAGCCAGGCGCTGGGTCTCTTTGATGATACGCTTAGAGAGGCTCATGATGTTGTGCAGAGCCTTGAGCGTGGTGATTTGAGCAAGGGGCTTGAACGTACACAGCACAAGACTGAGAAATGGATGATGTCGGGAGTGGCAGAACACTCGCCGTGGGGTAAGCACACCAACGGATTCGGCGGGCGGTGAGGAACCACAGCTACTGCGCCAAGAGGTTGCGGCTGCACCCGAGCTTAAGCTCGAGCTCCTCCCTGCTCCACAACAAGCAAACCGCGGGCAACAACCACCAGCCATGGCCTCCGACGCAGCAGCAGCCGCTGCTGGGCCCGCGTCGCCCTTCGACTCGCCAACTTTCGAGAAGGACGTCTCCATCTTCGTCGACGATGAGATTGGAGCTGCCTCAATTTCCCCGAGCGGCCGTGATGTTGTGCTGGCAAGGTACGTCCATCGAGGTGCTCCGCTGCACGTGACGGGTCCATCTATAACGGCCCTCTGCCAGATGCAGGAGGGCTTAGGAGAACAGTCTTCATCTTCTTGCCTCCTAGCCCAATCTGCCTGTTGTTCTAGCGTGCTCCCCCAGGACTAATTCTTGAACAGCAAGACGGGACTCCGGGTCATTGACCTCGACAGCCCATATGAGCTTCCACGTCTCATCATCAACCGGTCAACCTGGGACGTCGCGGATGTTCAATGGTCTCCCTTTGCATCCCGCGCCAACTGGGTGGCCTCAACCTACAACCAAAAAGCCATCATCTACAACCTCTCCATGATGCAAGATGTCAACAAGGCCCCGATTGAGTTTGTCCTCCATGCTCACGATAGAGCCATTACGGATATCAACTTTTCTGCCCATCACCCTGATGTCCTCGCCACTTGCGGCGTCGATAGCTTCGTGTACACATGGGATCTCCGAAGCCCGGAGAGAGCCGTGGGAACACTCTACACCGACCTGAAGAAGCCCATGGCTACTTTGGCGCACTTCGTAGCTGGAGCAACTCAAGTCAAGTGGAACCGGATCGACGAGTATATCTTGGCTTCTTCCCATGATCGAAGTCTCAACATCTGGGATCTCCGTCGAGGCGCTACACCCCTTACCACCATCAACGCCCACGGCACCAAGATATACGGAATCGACTGGAATCGCTCCAACCGCAGCAAGATTCTCACTTGTTCTCTCGACATGACCATCAAGCTCTGGGATGGCATCGGAAAGGAGACCGATATCACCACCCCGAGTCGGACCATACACACCGACTATCCTATCTGGCGCGCTCGGCACACCCCTTTCCCCAACGGTATCCTTGCTATGGCCAAACGAGGAAGCTCGGCACTGAACCTTTACACACACGCTGCTAGCAACCAGAACAATGGTTCTTCTCCGACCAAACCCGTGCATCAATTCAAGGCCCACACGGCGGATGCTCACGTCCAAGAGTTTCTCTGGCGATCTCGCGGCTCGATCGATGACAGTATTGATGAGCGCGAGTTTCAATTGATCTCCTGGGGTACTGACCGTCATCTCCACCTGCACAGCATCAAGCCAGACCTTCTCCGTAACGCTGTAGGCTGGGGGAAAGGTGATAAGATCGTTGCGGAGTCAAGCATCACCAGGAAAGGTGCCAAGTATGTCACGTACCGCGAAAATCCCCCCATCACACCTCAAGTGGTCAAATGTACCACCAAATCTGAGCAGTCACTACAAAAGGGAAATCTCAGCACACTTCTCCAACAGGGCACATTCGTCACGAATGCAACTCGGCTCACTCGCTTCACTATGAGTGCTGGCCCAGTTCGAAAGAACGATTCTCGAATTGTCAACCACATAACATGGATGGATGGTGTAAAGGTCGGTGAACGCAACCCCACAAGCGTTATCAACCGGAAGACCAACCCCGAAGAGGTCAGTCGCCACCACTACTACGATCTTTCAGACGAGATTGTCGAAGTGGCCAAAGAACTTGGCGATGATGTCGTTTGGGAGATGGTCGATGTTCCCCATCGCCGAATTGTGGTCTGGCTCAAAGGTCCATGGGCCAAGGGACAAAACGACTCCCAGGCTCTGGCTTCATTGCGACTATTGATCAAGTTCCCTGATGAGTACCCGAATGCTGTACACCCTCTAGTCACTACCGCCGAGAGTCCCACAGCCCTTATCGAGGAAGAGACCTTCAAGACACTAGTGCACGGATTTCGTGTTATATCGCACCTCCATTCTGTGCGTGGTCGCAAGGCCTTGGAAGCCGTGCTTACATATGCACTTGGTCGACGAGGTCTAGAGGAGAGTCTGATCATTTCCCAAGATCCTAGTGAAGTTGCCCCGTTGGCTATAATGCCCACGAAAGATGAGAGCTCTAGCGAAGATGACTTTGACGGTAATGAAAATGATGCGTTGACAGATTTGATGAATTCCTCCCAGACAAATGCTAACGTTCCTTTGCCTATTCAGTGTACAGTACGTTTTGCGGGTGGTACCCTCGTTACCTCGAGGATCCCTCGCGCAAACACAGTCCGGTCTTTGCTCGTGTCCCCGTTCCGACTCTCCCGGCACCCGCGGGAAGGGGCAACCAAATTGAAAGCGTTCGAATCCCTGGGCCGATTACCACCAACCACCCATGGAGGATCCAGGAGTGGGTCAAACGACGATGAGTCCTCTGAATGTTCCTGGGAATCATCGTCGACACCATCATCTTCTGAATCGGATAATGAGACTGGCGCAACCAGCAGATTTCAACCCCCTATTGCATGGCAAAAAAACACTTTACGGCATAGTACAAAAACTCAATACCCAACGTCTACTAACACCTCGAAATCCAAGAAAGCAACGTCCATCGTGCACATTCTTGGTCCATCTATCGAGGAATTTATTCCTTCGAAAAGGCATCTTGCTGTTCAGTACAAGATGTTTGGTGATGGTCCTCAGGTTTGCGCACATAATGCGGATGTTGCTCGGAGTTTTGGGTATAATGATTTAGCGGACATCTGGGGACTGTGCAAACTAATTCTGAATAATCAAGTGCCTCTGGAAATTCTACCCCAAAAGGAGCGGCGGGAACAGGTTTTAGTGCTCGCCCGTCGAGCACTCGTAAGGATCAAACGAAAGGATAGTGGATTAGATCTCCAGTTTGACGAGGCAGATACAGTTACTAATCCCCGACTGAAAGGCCGGATAAAATGGGGCCACCATTCCATTGTGACTTGGCTTATCCCTTCTCTCTTTGAACACTTTGAACGTTTGGCCGACACTCAGATGCTTGCGATGTTGTCTTGTATATTTTCTGAACCTGCTGCTCGTGAAGGTGTGACTACTGCCATGGCTAAGATGAGACAATCCAACCTTACTATGTCAATGGAAGCCCCCGCCTTCTCCTTGGACTACTTTCCCTCCGCGGACGCGGCTTGGAGTTTATTTAAACCCAGCATTTCGAGCCCTTCAACTCCAGCACATTCGCGGTACGCAACCCCAGTCAATGAAATCGGATGGCATAGGCTTACCAAAGCCCTTGATACGTATGGATCACACGGCTCCTCGAATGGTCCCTGGGGAAGTGATGCACTGCCTTCTGAACCTGTAACCCCATACTCGCCGATTGATACTCCTCCAAATCTCTCACGAGCCCCCACCTTCCGATCCGTAACCACAACCACTACACACACCCCATACTCTACTTCGCCCGAGCAGTCTCAGACAGCGAAAAAACCCTCTACTGCAAACCTAGCAAGCGCTTTTGCTTCAATTTCCAGGCCTTTTACCACCGCCCTATCAACCTCACCGTCAGCAAAAACACGAACAGATGATCTCTCAACATCAGCGCCTACGAATAGCGTCACGTGGGGTACAACAACTTTCTACAGCAGCGGTAGCAATGACCGGACGGCTCACACCCAGTTACGTACAAAACACGGGAAGCGCGCCAGCTTCGGTCAAGCAGATCAGGTCAATGTCGACTACTACTCCGACTCCGACTCCGAATATGACGGTGTGGGACTCACGCTCGGTGGGGCATCGGACTATTCGGGTCTACTAACATCAAAAGAAGATGGTGGCGGGGAAGGTGAAAGCGTCAAAGTGATTCTCAAGAATCAGGATAAGTTTGACGATGAAGGGTGTGCGAGCGCGCCGTTGTTAGATATGCGGAAGGAATGGCTACATCGTGCATGGAGAGAGCAGTATGCTGAAATGCTAGGAAGTTGGGGTTTGATAAGTCAGAGGGCAGAAGTACTGAAGTTCAACGGATTAGTTTCATATGTCCCACCTGAAGGAGAGAGGGCGGGTAGTAAGACAGGGTCGATTTCTTTGGCGCTGAAGAAGGAAGACGGGTCTCAAAATGTACGTGCACTTGTGCTTTTGGTAATTGCCAACATCTGCTAACAGCACCATTAGACTTCTGGGCCACCCTCCCAAC
>JAAZQE010000711.1:0-15730 GCA_013620735.1 Clavariopsis aquatica
CTGTTTACGAGTGTGCACGCTGTTTCTATCGGCCCGATCCGAGTGAGGGTCCCGATGTCGTCTTGGGTTTGCAGCCCGCAGAGGTGTTGGGCGACAGACTTTCCGCCCGCCTCGTTTGCCGACTTTGGGCGATTGGCCAGCGCGCTGGTCTGCATGGCCGCATGGCCGCGCTGTCGTTGCAGAAGTCGCGCACGCCACGTCGCTGGTGTTTTTGGCTTCACCACAACAAGGCATGGAGCGGTGTGCGCTTCAAGCCCGCGGTGCTGCAGCTGGGAACTCCAAGACGCGCTGGCGCTTTTCCATTGATCGACCGGGCTTGTCCCGTTCCCCCGTCTCTTCTTGCGTGCAGCGAGGAGGCCACGGGCGATGAAATTCATTTCCAGGTACTCGCCCCACCGTCAAGGCGTTTCCGGGTCCCACAAACCTCTTCCCCTTCCTCCTCCCCCATGGCGGTGCTCAGCTCAGTTCTTCTTTCTTGGCCTTGTCTCCGAGGTTTCGACACGGAGATTCCTTTGTCTTGTCGAACGGGTCGCCTATCTCGCGAGCTGCATGCAGGCTGCATGCGAAAAGACGGCCAACGGCGTTGAAACATGAGGCACTTGCTTCACGCGCAAAGTCGGAAACATTGGAGCAGGGCGCCATGTTGACATTTGCCTAATTGTTGCTTATGATACTCTTGTCCATCTGCTTCGACGCGTTTTCTCTCCAAAGTTTCCCCCATGCTCCCATATGCCAATGACCCTGACACCCTGTATGCGATAAACTCCACGCCCCATTGCCTATGCCCCATAACCACCCGCAGCCGCCTGCCACCGCCTGCCATCGTCTCCACCGCGCACGCTTCACATTCCGCTGGATAGAGGAGGGGAAACAGGGAGATAGCGCATTGAGGAGTCAGTGGGTACAAAGGCAATTTCACACATACATGAGGTTTGCCCAGTCCGTCTCAACAGAGAAAAAGCACCACTCTCACTCTCTCGTCCTCTGGTCGGCTCTCCATTACAACCTTCCGGAATGTTATCTTGAACTCTCTCTTGCCAGGACCAATAGATCAATCGCAGCCCAGGCGATAAGGCCTTGGCGCCAGGTATCCAAGCCTACTCCGTGAGAAGGAGCGTCCACTTGGCGGCAATGTTTAAGAAAATTGGATCTTCAGTGCAAGTGACACGAAACATGTTCAAAAGTGAGGGGGGCCGAGCCGGTGCAGCGATACGCGCAGAAACAGGGGCTTATCAAAAAAACTCAAAAACCTCAAGGATAGGAAACAGCTGGGCAGCTTGGAGAGGCATGGCAGCGCGACCTTCAAAGTTAAACAAGGTAAACAAGCGAGAGCGGAATTTTAAACTCCGAAAGACAGGCGGATCATGGGGTCTTTGCTGTTACAGTACACATGTCTTGCTATGTACAAGTGCGCTAATGCTTGAATCACGCCTTCTGGGTTGAGGTGTGTCCGCGTTCGAAGTACGACCACTGGCCCTCGGGAGCGCTCTCAGTGAGGTCTTCCCAACTGCATATCGTCTCTCGTCAGCTCATTACATCCTGCGAAGCGCTACAGTAGCTTGTGACCATTGGTGACTTACACTCCTGACTTGACCATCTCATCCACAAGCGTATGCTCTCCCTCGGCAACTTGAATGACCTCCTCAATAAGTCCGGCGCCAATTTGGCTCTCCACGTCAGATATTCTAACTTGATTAGCATATCTGAATAGCAGAAATGTCATCAACAACGTACGCCTCGGCTGTGAGCTGGGGTTCCGGGTCCAGCTTGAGCTCTGCAAAAGCCCTCTCGGGGTCATAGTCCTTGGTACCCTTCAACTGAGCAATGAATGGCCTACGCTCCTGTTGAGAGCGAATTCCCTCAGGGAAAGCCCGTCCAACAACTTCCCCGTCCCATTCAGATGCCATCAGGTTAGGGTCAATTTCTTCCCGCTGAGGCAGATCCAGCATCGTTCCGCCTCTAGTCTCTGTGCTTGCGAATCCCTTTGGATCATCTCCAACCTGTTGTGCAAGCTTCGCTGCCCACTCATCCCACCCGGGGGGTTTCGCTGCTTCAATAATCTTAAGGCGATGTTTAGTTAAAGCCTCGGTGGATTGGCGATACACGGAGGATTCGGGGATATGCTGGAGCTTGTCGAGGGTCGAGTTGTAGAGATAGAGCAATGTAGAACGTGGGGAGTTATGTGTGAGGAGGCCCGTGAGCCCGGTGGGAGTGCCGGCCTCGAGAAATTGGCCAGGCTTAACGCTGGCAAGAAGCCGCGAGGCTACCCTCATGGTGATTGTGGTTGTGGAGGCGGGATTGTGGGTCAATTGGACGTCGAAATGGTGTTGAGGTCAAGGTGAAGTTGCGCTTGCCAAGCCTCAACCACACCCCTGTCGCCTCCGGGGACCGTTGATGGAACGCCTCATGCTATTCCGGTGTCCTTTTGTTCTCCCGCGGCACCAGTTACCTCACACAACCACCAGATTGCGCCAGGGAATCGCTCTACATCCCTTGAACTGGTCCTTAGGTAGCCGGAAAACCTTCGCGCTACCTCGACTATCGGTTGAGCATCTTCGTCCGGAAGACGACAGCTTCACCAAACACCAACCGCATCATCCCCTACGATGCGCTTCCTTTCATATTCTCTTCTGTCGCTGGCGACGTTCGTGTCAACCTTAGCAACAGAGGTTTCTGCGGAAGCCGCGGGCGAAACTACAACAGATGAATGGGACGATGCGATACCAGATACCATCTTCAATGGACAAACGGTCCCCCCTATGAAAGAGCTGAGTGGTGTCACCATCAAGGAAGAAATCAGTCAGGGGAACTGGTAAGTCTACGAGAGACTATATCTCCGTACTACACCAACTAATATAATTGTAGGCTAGTTGAATTCTTCTCACCTACCTGCCCCCACTGCATTGCTTTCCGCCCAACATGGCAGACGCTATACGAGTTTTACTACACATCCAAGCCGCTCCCTTCAACGCAAGAGAAAGATGAGGATTCGCTCAACTCCTTCACTCGCTGGTATGACTTCAAGTTTGCAAAGGTGGATTGTTTGGCATACAGGGACGCGTGCGAGTTGTATGAGATACATAACTTTCCATCCATAATACAATTCAAGGATGGAAATATCATCAAAAAACAGAAGGGCGCGAGGGGGATCGCGGAACTGAGCCAATGGGTTGAGGACATACTCGAAGTCAGCCGACCCGGGTCGCGTGTCAAAGGAGGTCCCAAACTGCCAAAGATCGGAGCCAACTCTGTCGAGACCGGACCTGAGACCGAGGGTGAGGTGAAGGATAAAGAAGCTGCAAGCGCTGCGCAATCTTCGTCGTCGGTAGCCAAACCAACTGCGGTAGTTAAGGTCGAGCCCGAAAAACCGAAGACAACCTCAAATCCAGAAGGCATATCCGTTTCACTGACTTCAGAAAACTTCCAGAAGCTAGTCACAAACACTCTCGATCCTTGGTTCATCAAGTTCTATGCGCCCTGGTGTCATCACTGCCAGGCTCTAGCACCAAACTGGGCGCAGATGGCTAGTAGTGTACGCGGCAAGCTCAACGTTGGAGAGGTTAACTGTGATATTGAGAAGAGGCTTTGTAAAGAAGCCAAGGTACAAGGATACCCAACTATTCTGTTCTTCCGTGGCGGAGAGCGTATCGAATACAATGGGTTACGTGGCATCGGCGACCTGATTGCCTTTGCCGATACAGCCTTTGAAGTTGGCGCTGGTGTCCCGGATGTGGACTTTGCGACTTTCAAGAAGATGGAAGAGACAGAGGAGGTCATTTTCATCTATTTCTATGATCATGCAACCACTACCGAAGATTTCCAGGCATTGGAGCGACTGACACTGAGCTTGGTCGGCCACGCCAAGTTAGTAAAGACAAACGACCTGAAACTAGTGGAGCGCTACAAGATCTCTACTTGGCCGCGATTCGTGGTGTCTAGAGATGGCAAACCGTCTTACTACTCGGCTCTAGCCCCTACGGAAACCCGGGATCCTAAAAAGGTACTCACATGGATGAAGAGTGTATGGTTACCCATCGTACCAGAACTGACAGGTTCCAACGCCCGAGAGATCATGGATGGTAAATTGGTGGTTTTGGGTATATTGAGCCGAGACCGGGCCGACGAGTTCACCAGCGGAAAGAGAGAAATCAAGAATGCGGCTTTGGAATGGATCGATAAGCAAGATCAGATGTATCAACTTGAACGTCAAGAGCTCCGAGATGCCAAACAGCTCCGTATCGAAGAGGCTGAAGATCGTGATGATCAAAGGGCTCTTCGGGCCGCCAAGGGCATACGTATCAACATGGATGATATCGAACGAAAGCCGGTGGGCTTTGCTTGGGTTGATGGGGCCTTCTGGGAGAGGTGGATCCGGACGACATATGGCATCGATGTGAAGGATGGCGAGAAGGTTGTCATCAACGATGAGGCCGTAAGTTATCCCCCTTATGATAAAAATGCCCGCAGCTCATGACGTCAAATAGAACCAGAGATATTGGGACACAACCATAACTGGTGAGCCGATCCGGCCCTCCCGTTTTTCCATTCTCGACACCATCGCAAAGGTCGTCTCAAACCCACCCAAAATACGTGCCAAATCCTCAGCAGGGACCTTTCAACATATTTACCACGTATTCCGGAACTTTTGCGCCTTCCACCCTTGGCTCACCTTGGGTATTGCAATTGTGTTCTTACTTGTGGGCTCTGTATTTGGACGATCCCGGATGCGGCGCAGGGCCTTTAGTAATACAGGGGCCTTCTTCCAGCTCGATGGCAAGGAGAATCTCCTCGGCGGAACTACAGGTGGAAAGAAGGATTGAGGATGTACTGTTGGAATGTATTATATCCCTTTCTGGCATTTTCAGGATGGAATTGGGTGGCGCATAGGTAGTGGCGGGGCTGCGATGTTACTTTCGTATTGGTTATTGTTTTTTTCATAACAGGCAGACTATGCTATGTGGGGGAACAAGTAAAGGCGCTATAAGTTGTGCATGTCGAGCTGTCGCTGGCGCAATCTACCTTGCAGTATTTTAAGCCTTTGAGATCTAGAACAGTGGCCACTCAAGCCTATATGTCATGCCAATATCGTATCCTATCTGTTCACACCCAAATTCCAGTTTCTTTTGATATCAAGCTTTCAGGCGTACTCACGTGCTATCGCGCAATTCCTAGGTGTGGAGTAAACAACCCCGCCAATATTCCCAGCTCTCTATCTATAAACTCCGCCAATCCATGCGATTCAAATCTCTCCTTCATACACCAATTCACACGTTACAGAAACGTATTCCTACTATCAAACACTTTGATTGTATGGACGCAATCCATCTATATAGCTACCAGATCAAACCCCGCCTCGCTACACCTACTATAGTACGCGCAATGTCTAACATAACGATCTCAGATCTAACTTGTACGTATCTTCTAAAACAATATATATGTCTTGTCACTACTCTATGGAGAAGGCCAATCCCTCAGCATTCTCCAACCCTCAGGACAGAATTCCCTTTTACCTTTCACAACACAAATCCTTCCCCCGACTAACACAACCCCAGTCATAACACGTGAAGACCTCTCTTCACAAATCCTCTCTACCTCTGACTCGTCACCCCTCCCGCCTCATGTTGCCGTAATTGACGTCCGCGACTCCGACCACATTGGCGGCCACATTAAAGGCAGTACATGGGTCCCATCCTCACAGCTTGACTACAAGACGCCAGAATTAGTGAGGACACTCAAGGATAAAGAAGTTGTGGTGTTCCATTGCGCGTTGAGTCAGCAGAGGGGACCGAGTGCAGCGTTGAAGTATTTGAGAGAGAAGAAGAGGTTGGATCCAGAGGGTGTGGTTGTTGTTAAGGAAGACGGGAAGGAAGACGAGGGTGAGGAGAAAGAGGTGGACGGTAAGAAGAAACAGAGAGTTGTTGTGCTAGATGGTGGGTTTACAAAGTGGCAGGAGAAATTTGGAGAGGATGAGCGATTGACTGAGGCTTATCAGAAAGATATCTGGGAGTTTGGGAACTAGTGAGGAGAAAGAATGAGGTGCATGGGGTTTCGAGGCGAATACAATGCGACTCATATTGACAGAGTTCAGTTTTGTCTCGGGGAGATGGCTGATTTCTTCTCATTCAAGCGGTGCAGGGAGAAATTCTCCACAACCTTACATTATGACTTTGACGACACATAGTAACTATTAAGGTTATTAGAATGATAGCTTAATATATAAAGTTTCCTCGGTATTCAAATCTTCCTTTTCAATCATAGTGGTTACCTCGTATCACAATAACTCTATCTTAATACTGCGTGCTCTCATCAACGATTCGCAAACGACATCTCATCGCAATCTTCCCCGACTATATTGCCTAAAAATACTATTTATATCATATTGCATGAACATGTATCTTTAAATAAGCTACTCTCTTTCCCATGTCCCCCAAACCCAAGTAATCTCACCACACTTGCAACTGGGCTGAGGCCATTCATTAGCATTATCCTGTTAATTTTTTCAATCACTGTTTCGACCACATCAAGACAATATACTTCATACTCTCATAGCTATAGCTAAGAGTTCTTTTTATTATGGAAAATACCTTTACAAACAAATGCAGACAAGGACATTCATTAGCATACCTCAAAACAATGCACCAGTTAGTCCCCTTTCACCATATGCCTATCAATTGGTGTACACACATAAAGAAAAAGGGAGATTTTGATATCGTCAATGAAATGTAAGTTATGTTATCCCTAAATGGTCTTATAATAGTGTTTTATTTGATGATCTAGTAAATTGGGCGAGGAGGGAAATCTGAGAATGACAAGCGTGGACTATATGTTCTGCCTGTTTTTTACTTATGAGGTAGTAGAAAGTGAACAGATCTTCAATAGAGAGTAGAACCGAGAGGGGTGAATGCTACAGGCACGTTACAAGTAGGTCATATGGGTGCTTTCCAAAATCCTTCCCAATAAAATCATTATTTTAATATTATGTCTATGTATTAGGCGACCGGTGGCTTAAAGGCAGATGAAAATTCAATGTTCACTCTTCATTCATCGTCCTCTGGGTCGTGTTTACAGCATGAAGTGAAACAACTGCAATATCAGCCTCAGTATTCTGTCGAGTTACTTGATACACCTCATCTTCTACTAAACTAAGTGATTCCGTTGCATGTTCATCAGTGGTAATGTGGTCACAATGGTCGTTCTCGCTTGAGGTGCGATCGGTGTCGTCTACTATCTTGCTCCGTGAAGTCCCCATATTGTTGAGGATATCAAGTTGGTGCTGAATCAAATCACGTCGCAGCTTAGTCTCCGCAAAACTGTCGGTAAAGATCGGAAGTGCTATAGGAGCCAAAACGAAAATCCCCGCGTATCCACTGCATATTACAAGGTTGAACATTACGGCTATGAAGATTTGCGTCAAAGAAAGGAAGATGAATATACTAGCAGTCACCTTGCTAGAGTGTTGACGCCGAAAGTCCGCAACCTTCTGCCACCTTGATGTCTGGTCACATTGTCTTTTGGCAACAAATTTTTTCTGTTCTTGGATTCTCTCGCGGATAAATGTTGTGCATTCCTTCTGGCAAAATATCCCAGGATTCGGAGCTCTGTGTTTATGATTTTCTGTCTAGGAGACTGGTACAGATGATTCGATTAGTTCTTGAATTTGGGAGGGGACCGGTTGTCCATCCCATGCGAACCTGGCTGGATGATTTGTGGCCGCAGCTTTTGCCTCTGTTTGAACTCAGCAACCAAAGTAAGCTATCAATTCTCGGAGAACATACCATTGTATATTTCCGACGCTGTAAGTACAGGAAGAGCAAGCAAAGCAAGTGCAACGACTTGCCCAAACCCCATCTTTCGAGTCTCACCAGTCATCTTACGGTATCCGGACAACCTCACGCCCGCGGTTTGAGAGATACCGTAAACTAAGCTGAACAAAATGTCTGGCATGTATGAGAGAAACGAGTATTTGTATCTTCTGAGATTGAATGGAGTTTGGTTCAACTGTGCGGCTGCTGTTCGGTTAACTAGGATGTCATACTAAAGACTAACATCCTGAACAACAATCTTTTACATTATCGATTCGTATTTTGGCTCTTTTCTCCGTTTAAATATCCACGCTATCTGGGTGATGAGTTCACCAGCTCGATATTGAACTTTCTTTAGGTCCTGGAAGAGAGAGTATGTGTAAAAAAGATACATCGGAAGCCAAAAGAGAAATAAAGGATAGATTCCTATAAATATTATGGCAGGGGAATGATTTTTTGTTCGATTACGACCACCAATAATACATTGTACTGGTACTGGAAAGTCGACACCAGACACCGCGTGTGGATTACCAGCGAGGATGAGAAAGACCTGAAAAAAACAGAGTAGGGCCAGAAATGTGACTGCGCAGAGTATTCGCCAGTTTCTGAAAACAGAGTGATGGTAGAAAATTACTGTAGGACCTTGAGAGTTGCCAGGTGTGTGGTAGCGGAGAACCAAGCTAGACAGAAGACGATCTGAAGCTCATAGCGAGTAATCTGACAGCGGTTAGCAAGTCCTGCAATGAGGATAGCAAGGCCAGTTACCAGCTGCTGATCACTGAATCCAGGCACAAAACGAGTGACAGATTCGACACGTTGTTCCCGGGAGATGGGAGGACTTGGTTTGAGGGGCGGTAGACCAGCGCAGCGATATAGAAAAGATTTAGTTCGAAGCCCGCAACGACCTATCCAAGGAATCACTTGTTTGGCAACGAACGTATTCTGATAACATTTTACTACCGCCTTGTCGGTCTCAGTGAGTAAGTTTTCTGGCAGAGAGTCCGTAAGGTAGCCTTAGAAGATCGATGCACATGTCACCAGAGCTGCTAGAAAGAAAGCCAATAGTTCCTAGTGGCAATAAGTTTTAGTATATTAACCCAGTTTCAGTTTATACTTGCCCCAATCCCAGCAATATCTGGGTCCACTTCAATCGCCTGCAAACAAGGATGCATACCTGACTCAGAATAACATTACTCACAGTTCAAAGAACTCGCGCAGCTCCCCATGGTGTTACTGATACTAAAGCTAATTAATAAATAGTGTTGTTGCTCGTTTTATAAAATAAATATACGAGGCTTATAAAGACAGAGCGTCCTTATTGTTAAAACTCGTCGATATACTCATCGTAACTAGCGAGGCAAAAAATTAGGTAAATTTCGAACTAAATAACGTTAGATGACCGAAAATATGCCTCATTGGGTTCTCTCGATAAAAATACTCCGGAGTGCTAACAACAAGCTGTTATGCGTTGAGGCTGATGTGAAAGTCCTGAAAATTGGTCTGTAGATCGGAGAGATGTACTATTACAAAACTCACAGTTTCAGTGAAAGATTTGCGAGATGTGAAATGGTTCATGATTTGTTAGGGTGGTGGTGTGCATATGGCGAGTGAGGTTTGGTTGGTTATAAAAAGCATCAAGAATCTGAATTATGTGGAGACTAAAACCTAATAATTAAGAGAAGGCGAAATCCCTGGATATATTATGGATCAAGGTCTCGAGATTATATGGAAATAACACAGGGAATGGTGTGTTTGAGAATGAACCAGTTTCCCACTAATCCCATTCAAGAACATCAACACCATATTATGAACGCCACGCGATGCATCTAAAACCAGGAGCGCCTATAGTTTGTGCAGAAAGACACCAGGGAAGACCCAGCACATGGACTATTCCACAATAAGCTTTTATATTCCTAGCGAGGATCGACAGTTCATCACCCGTCGCTATTTTTACACAAACGCCATCTAATTCCCATTGTCCTCCATCATAGACTAGCGCTGGTGTTGTTAATAGAACACCTCAAGCGCGAGAATAATTATTTAGCTAGTAGGCGTTGTGCTCATAGCTTTAATGGGATTCCTGTTTGGGCGTTCTTAGCTGACATACAGTGGCAAGTATAACTTCTTCCAGCATGCTGAGCGAAATAACTATGACGAAGGCAGACATTACAATTCCGAGGATTCGAGGTATTGTTATTGGGGTACCTGATTTATCTTTAGAATCAATCTTCGATGTTTGTATTTTCCTTCTTTCCTTTAAAGCTTTTCGTGTCGTTATAGGTAGAGGAATGTATATTAAGGAATACAAAGCTGTAAATTCATAATTTGGTTTATAGAAATACTCATTTATATTGTACAGCCTATGGCATTGGACATAAAATTACACCAAAGAGCCACGATTGCAAAATGACAAATGGACGAGCTATCAATCATCAGTATACAAGAACCTCACAAAACGAACCAAGCTGAAAGAGAATAAAACTGTAATACTAACAAAACAGCTCACTAGAAGTTGTTTATATTTACGATATATATATAAAATGCCCCTTTTGCGTACACCTTCTTACAATCACCCTTAACTCCACCACACTGCATTGCTTCATAACCTTCAAAGAATATCCTCTGTTTTTAATATGTGTTCTACTCCTCTCATACCCCCTCTGTGCCGCTTTACCCTCACTGTACCTTAGCTGCTAATGTCATCCCCCTTCCTGAAATTCTCGGCCCAGATGTACACGCTATATCAGTGCCTCAAATTTCATACAAACCCACAAGTTCGGCATCTGCTACCACCGCAGTAATTCAGACTGAACTCGTAATATTCGATAAGCATAACCTTTTCGAGAAAGAATCTGTTTGTTTCGAAGACCCAAATGGACAGGCCACGCCTCACTGTTTTTGGGGCGAGTATGGCTATCTGGCCGTCAGTCTTGACCTTGTCCCTGGGGAGGGTTCAGTTACATCCCACCTTAACCAAACCAACGAACTATGTCTCACCTCTCAAATTGACAGTACGCCTTCTAGATATATCAGCTTCTTCATGCACCTATGATCCAGCATCTAGTGTATTGGCTACCTGACTTTCAAATCCCTATCTGGATTTGAGTACGATGTGCATATCTATGTCAACTTCTGCAATAGCTTCAATTATTGCCTTGGCTTCAGCATCTACTACGATCGTGACCCGTATATGAATCCTGACCCTAGCTATCCTGGTCCTGTACCTGTTACTAATATCAAGAATTCGCTCTACGGATATCCGGTCTCTTCAAACAGCCCTGTGAATAAACCCCAATAGCCTACAAGAACGTTACTACATCCTAAAAACCCTGCAATGTCTTTCCATATATCATTCTTAATAACTAGGCGCACCAAGGAACATACTGCATTTTCTACACTAGGACTTGGGACGAGGGTTATGTCATCAATAAGGTATATTGGTATGGGCCTGACGAGCACAGCGTTATGAAATCACTTGTGATTTGACAATTCCCGATCTTGGCCATATCTCCTAGAGAAAAGTGGGTATGATGGAGTGGGAGGTTGTTTAATATTTTTCTACACAAGCAAAGGATAGTACAGTTTGAATCATACTACTCAATATCCTTGAGTGTGGTTGGAAAGATCACACTTATATTGACCCATGTTATTGTTGCACTTGGTTTCTTAAGACCCCCATATGTTAACTCATACCATTTGTCAAACCTTGAGGAAAAAATGTTCACCCCGTTCCACCACCTCGACTTCATCTCCAACTGCTATTTCTCCTTCCGTGAGTGGCGTGACCTGCATTCCTAGACATGGGCTATTGGATCCTTTGTCAATCACACGGTACTGCCTCATGGTTGTTCCGGGTTCGTTTCGGTCCGCAATAGCAGTTTCAGGGTCCACATTGGGTAACTTGCACCGCGTCGTTCGACAAGATATGTGATAGGTACCATCTCCAATGCGTACCATAGTCCAGTGATCCTCACTGAAGGCTGGGGGTCCAGTGATATAGACGTTAGCACGGTAACGTAATGCGTTGAGGCACTTGGAGCGGGTAGGAAGTCGAGAGGCCACGTCATGTACGCTGGCGAGGTTGAGAATGTGCATGGGGTACTACATATCTATTAGTATTCATTATAAATTCGTTGGATAGACCTAATATGAACATATTATACATACTGAGTCTGCCATCCCTATAATGGGCTGGAATCCAACGTCTTGCTTCTTGGGCGCACATTTAAACACGTCTCTGTATTTCGTTGTGTCGATTCGGAAAAGAGATATAGGGTTGGTGACGCCGAGTGTGTATCTCAACTTCTCCATAATCTCTTCAGGGACCTCACAGCCCATGTCAAGTGCCATTGGTGTATCGTTCCAAATTTTCACTTCTGCGCTCCTGTATCCCATCTTCTTCATGCGTTCTTTTGGGGGGTTGAATGGGATACGGAATTCTACCATTGGCTCTGGTTTTCCACCCAACCTAGCTGCTAATATTCTCCCATATTCTTTAAGTCCATCAACTGTAAATTCGACATCTGGGGAGAATGGAAAGCGGACCACAAGACAGCCCTCACTCTTCACATACTCCGCCTTTTCAGAGTAGCCAGATGCTTTTGGATCCGGAACCCAGACCTCAGTCTCCACTTTCGCAAGTCTTGGGAACGTCCTTTGCGTAATAAAGTTCCACTCACTCTTAACCTTGCCTTCCATCGTTGGGAGCCCGGTGACTTGCTGCCCAAGGGTGAATTGTCGATCATATCTCAGCCCAGTCCGAATAATTTCACTCTTGTCGAGTTCTATGCCAGCGCATGATTTGAGTGGATAGATAAAGAGAGCTTTGACGGACCAGGAATTAGTTGGGGATGGGTCACTGCCTTGGGCGTATTGCTTTGAGTACTGATCCGAGAGATTCGTCTTGCCTACTCGACCGACCCTCCGGCATCCGGGAGGTGGAGGAAGTGGTTCATCTCGCTGGCGCAGGGCCAGAGTGAAAAGGATGAGGGGAGGGAAGAGGAGTACGAAAAGTGTGACTCCTATCGTCAGAGGATTGAAACCAACGCCGACATCATCCAAAGTCCTGCGGGTCGATATCAGGATGTCATCAAGAATATTGGAGGTCATTTTTGACGTGGTTCAAATATTATCCACTCGGAAAATGGCGTTAGCTCAGATGTTGTTGGGTTGTGCAGCCCCGTTTTCAGGACGGTGACTAGTACACTCGTCCCTCTCTACAAATAGGACTTCGTGGGCTTTATATTATGGAGTTAGAGATTTCTTGACCGAGAGAGGCCACCAGGATGATATAATGAAGTCTTGAAGGTAATCCTGAGTTATCAATGTGGGGGGGTCGAAAAGTCGCACACGCGAAAGTCACGATGTCACGATGGCGCTAAGAGTTCTGGCCTCAAAGCTTACTTTCAACTGGAGCTTCAACACCACAGCACTCCCTCACGATGTTTACTTTCACCATAACAACAACACTGACACGATTGAGCAACACGCATTGCGCTATGTGTTACCAGATCACGAGACTCTAGGAATCCCTCCCAAATCGCCCGCACAGCTCTCAATGGGATAACTCAACCCCTCAATGTGCGCAATGGCCAACTTGGATGCTCCCACGACGCCCTCCTCGACATCGCGTATGTATCTCAATACCCCCGCACACCTTTCTGCATAACTGACACCTCTATAGACAGACTGCCAACTGTATCCGCCTCACAAGCCCTCCAGAATCTTCATGCGACGGGCTCGCGCGCCGTGTCGACGGGTCTCTCGCATCTCAACAGAATCCTCTCCCCTCAATGCCTCCCAGGACACGCCGTCTCGGGCGGGCTCATGCGCGGCAAGGTGACTGAAGTCTTCGGCCCGCCCGGCGTGGGCAAAACGGCGTTTGGGTAAATTCAAACCTTATATCCCATCACAGAACATCGGAATCGGAGACTGAACTTGTTGAAGTATACAAGCCGCCGTGAGTGCATTGCGCAAAGGGCAGCGTGTTGTCTGGGCTGGTCAGTACATCAAGCAGCCGGAGCTCAGCGCTGCCGCAGCTGTTGTTGCGAGGTAATAAGGGCTAATTACGTGCAGACGCAGCATGTGCGCCCTTGGTATCCCAGCGTTTCAACGATGTCTTGTTCGACATCCATGACCCGATTCCGCACCAACTCCCGTCTCCGCGGGGCATTGCAGCAGACGTACCTCTACCGCCAAAGCTCTCTCTAGATGAACTGCAAACCCACTTTCATCACTATACGTTGCCAACGTTGGCGCATCTGCTGGCTCTATTCGTGCACCCACCCTCTTCATTTCCACCACCAAACACCAGTCTGATCGTTATCGACTCACTCTCAACCCTGTTTGATAACGCATACCCCCGCAATTCTGAAGATCGAACGTCGAGGAACAAGACTGACCAGGCGCGATGGGTCGCAGGACGCAAATTTGCTGTGATGAATGAACTGATTTCAACGCTGGTCAGGTTCGCTGCTATGCACGACATCGCACTTCTCCTAACGTCCCAGTCCATCACGAAAATTCGGGGAAGTTCAAGGGCCGTCCTAGTCCCGGCAATATCGGGTGCAGAATGGGAGAACGGCATTTCCACACGACTGGTTTTGTTCAGAGACTGGGTTCCGGGGCAAGGGAAGTGGAATGACGCAGACGCTGTTAGATTGCGAAAAGCCCGGTTTGTCGGTGTCATAAAGGCAAATGGTATAACTCTGGTAGAAGAAGGTGGTGTCGGCAACGTGGTCCCATTTGCTATAGACAACGTAAGTTAATATGCTATCCGCAGAGCCTACAATATGAAAGATGCAGCTTCATGTCCTGTGCGACGATCACCCGCTCACTAGCTTCAGACGGGACTCGTCGACATGAATATGGCTGCAGTCGATATTGCAGTACCTATGGTTCGGCCATCGCAAATCACACCACTCAAAAGACGTTTCACGGAGATCGACGGCGACAACGACGACGAGGATGGGAATCCCGACTCGGATGAATTGTATGGTTGGATTGAAGACGATGAAGTAGCTGCAGAAGGACTGATCGTAGAAGGAGCTTTCCCCAACGACGTCGACGCTGCAGAATATCGTGCAGACCCTTCGAACAGACCGCGTTCCAGATGAAGGCAGCAGGAAGATGCTATGGAATGCTACAGTCTGACCGTGG
This sequence comes from Clavariopsis aquatica, assembly GCA_013620735.1. NCBI lineage: Eukaryota > Fungi > Ascomycota > Dothideomycetes > Pleosporales > Clavariopsis > Clavariopsis aquatica. Next base: position 14,961 of record JAAZQE010000711.1, read on the forward strand.
TTGGAAGTCTAGGGAGATTGTTTCGTCGGACACCGAAGGTCTCTGCCTTCTAGAAGTTCTCTGACTTTGGTGTGTGGCAAAAATGCTTCGCCGCCTGCACTCCAACGGTGCTTATCAGAAAATGTTAATTTGGGCATGGACTCCGCCTTCCTTTCTCTCCATCTTCCCCGATGTGTCTCGATCGGGCGAATAAAGATCTATAAGGCAACAATCAAGGATTCCTCGATCCTTGAATCCTGCATCTGTCCGGACAGCCAAAGGCCCGCCGCCCAGGTTCAACTCATTTTGCCGTGTGGGGTTGACCACTCACTGCGGAGAAACCGCACACCCATACCACACCCATCAACAGCATCCAAGCACACGTCCTCCGGAGTCCGGCTGCGCTCACCTAAGCAATTTAAATTGCTGCACCACCGTGTCCAATACATGTCCACACCCCCAATATCATCAGCTTGCCTCGATCTTATCTCATTCTTCCGGTGGCGAACACGCGCCACAACCCCTCGACTTAGGTTCAAGAAAATGATTCCCACACAGACTCAAAGTGCCAAGATTTCAGGGTATAGGTTGCGAAAAATCACGAAATTTAATAAACCATTGTGAGCACTGACCGCTCTTTTGCCCTAACCAGCTGCACTCAAGGTTCGGGGAAGACGCCGCGATCCAGACGGTCGGGCCCGCTCACCGGCAAAATTGAGTCTCGTGCTGGAACGCCCATGTTTTGAGCGTTGCTCCAGGGGAGTTGAAGGATGCGTATAGCGGGGTGGGAG
>JAAZQE010000712.1:0-15729 GCA_013620735.1 Clavariopsis aquatica
CTCCTCCCCAACGCCCCCCCAGCTACAATCTACGAATCCGCCGCCCAGGATCTCCCCGACCTAATCATCACCAATGGGCCTGCAACCAGCGTCATTGTGGTCCTGGCCTCGCTCATTTTACGCTTCTTCAATATCAAGGGTGCAGCGAGTAGGGGCAAATGCAAGACCATATATGTGGAGAGCTTCGCGAGGGTTACGAGGCTAAGTCTGAGTGGGAAGTTGTTAGTGAGGATTGTAGATCGATTCTTGGTGCAGTGGGAAGAGTTGGAAGGGAAGGGAGGCAGAGCAGAGTTTTGGGGAGTCTTAGTTTGAGGAGGGCTGATGGCGGAAGAGTAGTGTGTCGTACCCTAGGGATAGCATCAAGAGAGGAAGAATATGGTAGCATGGGGAATTTCAGAAGTATTCTGATCTGCAGCATCGAAGGGGTTAGATGTGGAGAGGTGCATTGGACTTGAATGAGCTTCATTCACAAAGGAAACCGCATATCACAGGCGTTCAAATGTTCAATCGGTTTCAATCAGCTATATACCCCAATGATGTAATAGGTAATACTTTCACGGTTCCATACACACAATGTACATCATCGAGCATTGGAAAGATTCCTTATATCTACAATATGCTACAAATCGAGGATCTCTATACACATGCACATGTGCTCATAATCTGCCTTCAGTCAACCTCGCTCACTTCTGTCTTCCGCGACACAACCTTCACTCCATTTTTCTCCATGTGCATACCAATCGCTTCCAACAAGCTGTCGTCAAGTTTTGGTCGTTGATTATGATGCATAAATCTTGTCTTCCGCTTCTGCCTTTCCTGATACTCCCAGACAAGCTCCTGTGGGGTCTTCGTAATCTTAGGTTTTGTCCGCACGGGCTTTAGTTGTTGGGATTTTTGGATTGAAGCTGGTGTTTCGTCCGTGGATTGTAATGTTTGGTGTTGTTCAACAGCGGAGGGCGAGAGGAAAGGCTCGCGCTCGATGAACATGGGTGTGTATAAGGGTGTATAATCGGGGCGATGCTCTTCGGGGGCTTCGTTTTCGGTAATTTCGGTTTCTACTGGGACTTCTTCTTTGGGCTTGGATTTGGAGAAAAGGCCAGATTCTAGGGTAGCGGGCTTAGAATTTCTGGAAGACCGGAACCATGATGTCGGATTCAAGGCCTTGGAGAAACCACCACGAACCGATGTACCGAAGCTTGTCGTGTCCTCTCCTTCATTGCTCTTTGCTTCACCCTCTGCGAGACTTTCCGTAACAGACATATCTAACGGCCAGTCAACCAGCGTTCGCGTACCAGAGATGTAGCGGTGGTAGATGGGTTCGTTGGTTTCGGGGTTTAGTCGATGCTCGGAGGGTATGCTATTCCTGGGGTTTCTGTCACTGCTGTGCGGGTTTATACCCTTGGTGTATTTCTCCAAGTACACGTTATCGATAATGACATCCTGTTGGACATTCACTGGTCGCCCGTCGCGCATCTCAGTTACTGTCATGGGTGCGACGAGTCGGAGGTCGTTGACATTGAAGGGGAAATTGAACTCGCGCTTTGGTTTTTCTTGCTCCTGATCGGTAGTTGCGAAAATGCTGGAATCTACGTACACCTATGAAGATGGCTATTATAAGTATCTAGCCTAGTCAAAGGCATGGCTCAATAAGGTCTACATACCTGGTTAACATCCTTCAATTCCACCATGTGTGATTCTTCGTTGATGCTTGCCACTATCCCAATCTTATTCATCTGTGTGCCTCGGATTACAACGACACGGTCATTCTTGACAATTGGGAATAATCTTTTATCATCAACAATGATTGGCCATTCTGGGTCTAATCCAGCTTTTTCCCTTAGCTTGTTCTTAATTCGCTGTGTATGTATAGGAATGTCGGGGAATCGAAGTTGGTCCTTCTCTATAGCACCATACAGCTCTGCATTCACGCCCACAGCTCGGTTCGGTCGCAGCGGTCCCAGAGCCCAGTCTTCGCGGTAGTTGTGGCGTGCTCTCTTAATGTCGCCTCTTATCCATTTTGCATCATATTTTTGCTTCAACAGGAGGGCCTGTTTGCCTTCGAAACGCTCTCGGAATATTGCCTCCTTTTTCGCACGGGCTGCTTCGTGATATTTTATGGCACTCTTCACATGGTTAATGTGTTTGATCTTTTGCAGCGCCTTGGCCGTCCGCATTGTGAGGTCGGTTGGGGGTTATCGATGGACAATGCGGCGTGACAGCATTGAGTGGGGATAATAGAAGGCCAATTGTACCGCCCGGGAGTTGGAAGTCGTGAATAGGCGTTGTTTATTTGTACAAAGCCCTCGTCGTGGTTGTAGTCCTGAATCGAAAACAGTTGTGCGGGCAGGCGATGTCGATTTCCTTTCCCACCCCAAAGGCGGTGAGTGTTGCCCAGGCGCCAGCGGGCAGAATTTCGGCTGGCGTTGTCAACTAGGTCCGCTTCCACGCCCGGTTTCATTGTTTCTACCTTCAACTCAGGACTCCTTCCCGAGCGCGACGCTTGGTTTTGGTCACGATGCCGCGCCTTATTCCTCGGTATCGCTTGCGCTGCCACTACTGTGGCAACTCATCCCCAAACAGCCACCCCAGAGCAACTCCGCGCTCCTGGTTCTGCCCGCATTGTGAATCAATCAACCACCTTGACGAGGTAGGCTCGACTACATAACTAGACCGTGTATTTTCCCTCTAATGACATTACAGAAAGGCCATATTACCGACCCTCCTATCGAGGCAACCTCGACTTCACACAACATCCAATATGCCCGCTCGTCACGCTCCCCCACCCCCGTAATGGCATCTACCGAATCACCTTTCTGCGACACATGTCAACGCAACCAGACCATCGTACAGAAGCTCTTAGCTGAGTATATCCCGGATGAAGACAGTCCAGACTACGACAAGTACGTCTCCTCTGCCGAGAACTACCGCATCGAGCTCGAAGAACGCTATCCTCAAGTCTGTGACAACTGTATCGGTCAAGTGCGCGACCAGATTCGGGCAGCTGGATATGCGGCCAAAGCGGATCATCTGCGCCGTGTCCTGGACCAATCGAAGAAGAATGCCGTTAAGATTTACACTCCGTTGCAGCTCTGGGCGCTTAAGGTCATAATGCTAGCAAAATGGATTTACCCACTGAGTATTTTGGTTGGATTAGTCTGGCACACATTTGCATTTCTAGCGAATTCCACGCCTGAAAGTTCGAGCCATGGCTACTTTAGCTGGGTGACGTGCTTCTCAGAAATCTTTTCGACACGAGAGGTTGAACAACAGTGCTCTACCTCACCCACTATTCGAACCTGGGCTCAACTTGCCATCATCGCTGACCTCCTCACTATCTGGTGGAACCCGAAACTAGAACAAAAAACTATTGTCTTTGGTGGTCGGATGCGACACCTTTATTCCCTCTGGATTATGCGGCTCATCGTCTTAGGCCTCCGATATTACAGCCTCTCTTCCTGGGAAGACATCTCATACTACACCAATGACGAACTCCACTTCTTTCGCCTATTGCATGGTGGTATGTTGATTGTTCTTACTTTTTCCACGATTATCTCCTGGACTATTGTCAGCATCGATTATCAGTCTACCGCATCCTTCATGAAACCCATTGATCCACATCTCCCTAGTGCACCGAACAGTATAGAGAAGCGGACCCCGTATCAGTCTGCCCGCCCCAACCAAACCGTCTATGACAGCATGGCGCAATCCTTCACATCCGCTTTCCATTTTGAGAATCATGGCGAAGGTGGCTCCAATCTACCCCCCTCCCCAACGGATACTGAAATATCGACACAAACCTTTGCAACCAACATGAGCACGCCCTACCAACGACGGAATACTAGGGTTGAAGACGATAACATGGATTGGACCCCCACCGCACCAAAGTTCAATCCCAATACCCCCGAAATTGTGCCCCCGATGTTCTCAAAGCCGTCCCCCGAGCCTGCCCCACGAGAACCACATTCAATCTTTACTCCGAGAGACCCAAATCCATTCCACCATCCAGTACCCGCTGCTCCAAAACTCACAATTCGACCAGATCCGTGGACAGCGGGCGGTCGGTCACTACCTCAAACCAGATCCAGAAAGAATGCTTTTCAGGAGATGAGTGAGAACGGAGACAGCCTGAACAAACGGGAAAATTTGGCGAACAATGTTGTCCCAAGAAATGTCAAGCGAAATGCGGAGATGTTCGAACCTCCCAAACTTAAATATGATAACTATGGAACTCCAAAAGAAACTGGCCTGGAGGATTCTTTCCACAGCTTGTTCCAGAAATAAAGTGATGATATATCATTTGGCTTTACACGAGCAGCCTTCTGATTTGTGCATGGCACCGACGAGCAATAATCATCTGCATTTTGGGGTGAAGCTTTAGCTCACTAGACTGGCGTTCTGAAGATTTGGACACGATATACCCCCTTTTTCTTCATTTTTTGTGGTTTTGCATACTAGGTGTTATGAAGTTCTTTTGGGTGGAGTTTTATCACTCTGTTGTTTGCGTATGAGCCTCGCATTATGTATACCGTATGCTCCATGCTTCGTCCTGTCCACTATTCCAGAGTCTAGATGGCGAGGAACTGAATTAAATCATTGCATCTTCGAACTTGTTTCTCCAAAGAAATTTACAATGGCAGGGAAGTGTTTTAGAGCGATATTTGTAATGTATTTTTTAAAAATCCTTCGTCTGTAGTACCCATCATTGTGACGGTGATAAATACTTATGCCAGGGAATGTAGTGGCTGGATGGGACAAAGGGCTGCATACCAAACACAGCGAGGATACCAAAGAGATTCATTTTCGCAATTGCTCATTCCGTTGATACACAAGGAAAATTGGGACTCAATGGGAGAATGGTTATAAACCTTGTAAATCTCGGGAAGTAGTAGTGAAATCTGACGTTATGGTTGTTCACCTAGTTCCTTGTCATCGATAACATCACACCACACACCATCGAACACAGGACTGGGGCTTGAACAGGTCAGAGTGCTCTAACTAACCTCCCAAGCTAATGATGAAATTTTATCATGCCAGGAAGCAGCACACAGGAAATTTCCCCAAATGTCAAGGACTCCGTTAAGCCTCCCATGTTATCATCCCCAGCCATCCTTCCGACCATCGGGTCATCCTGATTTCTTGCGACCGACTTTCTTCATTCGACTCGTCTATGACCTAGGCTTCTCCTTCTTCTCTTTCCATAGGGCAGAGAGACCAACACCGGATACCTTGACGACCTTGAATCGCACACCGGGAATATCACCCTTGGCTTTGCCTTTGCGACCGAATCCAGCGAGGAGGACTTCGTCGTTCTCATCTACGAAGTTGAGACAACCATCGTTGGGGACTGTAAAGTATATCTATTAGCATTCGTTCATGCAAGATCTCCAACACACATCCAACCACCAAACTCTCAATATTCCTCGACTTTGGTCTAGTGGCGGACAAGTGCGGATATGGATAGACTCCACGTACCGAAAGCAGTGACCTTCTTTCCGTTCTTGATCAACTGCACCCTGACACACTTCCGAATAGCAGAGTTGGGCTGCTTGGCCTCAACACCGACCTTCTCGAGCACAATGCCCTTGGCGTGGGAGGAGCCACCGAAGGGCGACGACTTGTATGCGGTTCCGAGGAGACGCTTCTTGTAGTGGAGATCTGCCCAACGTCCTTCGCGACGGTGGTTGCGCAGCTTGCGGGCGGCGTTGAGTCCTCTGGGCTTTCCTTTACCCATGGTGGCTGCTGAGGTATTAGCACTTCAATTCAAATTTCGATTTCGAGTTTGGAAATGATGATTTAGAATGGGGTTGCATAGAGGGAGGGGAGTAGAGGGCTCGAAGAAAACATACCGACTTGTTGATGATAATCGCTGGGTAAGGGTGGGTTTGGTGGTTGTCGAGGTTCGTGTGGATGCCGAAATCGATTTTCTGAGAGTGTGGGTGCTTGGCGAGTCGCTTGCGCTAATGATAAGAATAGCATAGCGTTGTTCTGCCCTCTTATCTTATCTGCTCGAATCTCGTTTCCGGGCCATCTCCATCGATTAACTTCCATTTCGGCGTCTGCTTCTTGTGAATTGATAGAAACAGTTCATAGGACTAATTAATTACAATGTCTACCAACAAAATCACAAAAACCCCCTCCAACCGCCTCCCTGCCCCTACCTTATTCGTTGGCCCTCCATCCCTCAATGCCTCCAACGCCTCTCTCCTCCCCCCCACAACCACTGATGGTAAACCAGCACGCACGCCTCTCACCCGCCAACGCTCTCTCTTAGCCCAAGATCCCAAACGGCCCCTACCACCTCCAATCTCGCATTATGATGGCGACCACCTCAGTCTTACTTCCTCAAACCCCTCCGGCCCCTTCATTCGCCGACAAAAACAAGCCAACGAAGCCGCCGAGGCAGAGGCCTCGTCACGGGCAGAGGCAATGTGGGCCGAGATGCAGAATACGCTCGAGGAGGTGGAACTCAGCACCATTAAAGGACCGGGTATGACTGTCTTTGGCTCGGAGCATTCCCATGCGCTGGACGAGCTGCGGAGAGCGCAGATAGACCTTGCGAAAGCTTGGGCACGGAGCGACGCTGAAGAATCCGGACAAGTTCTTGAAGAGCGCGAGAGCGCCAAGAACACCGATGCCGTGGACATGCTTGCCTCCGACCGCGAGGAGAAGTTGGTTGGTGATGAAACCAAGGGAAGTGGGAAGCAGACTACAACCTTTGAGCGGAGTAGACTGGAGGAGGAGACGGAGAATGACATTGAGCTGTCGAGGAAGAGGCGCGAGGCAAACGATCGCTATTTCGAGAAGGTGAATAAGGGCGTTTTAGAGGTGGTTATGAAGCTTGAAGAAGTAGCGAGGGCCATGAAAGGCGTCGAGACTGAGAGTAAAGAGATTTGGCATGACGGAGACAGTGTGGAGACAGCGAGTGTGACGACGGTGCCGAGCGTTACTTGAGCAGATGCAGGGAACCTGCGAGTATACTCTAACCAACTCAAGAGAGCAGCGCGTGCTGGTGTCAGTGAAGTACTTGGCAGTCTAGAACCCAGTAGGACAGTCCACTTGAACCTCCCTTAGGACGAAAGGGGATATACCCTATCTTCGCCAACACTTGAGTCATAAGCTTGGATTTAATAGTCCTAAATGAAGCGACACACACGGTGGACAACTTCGTATGGCTCGCGCTGATATTTACTACACCAGCTTCAATTCCCACAAATTGAATCTCGGTCTTCGGTAGCATTCCTAGCTCGGAGAAACGATGACACCTTACGGTCAAATGGCCATTCAGAAAAACTAGCATTCAAAGCTGTAGAACAGAAGAAAATATTAGCTAAATTGAAAATGATCTAAATATGAACAAATATGGCGACAATAAAGTTTTCAAGACCGCCACTTCTCAAACCCCAAAATATAGTAAAAGACAAAAAGAAGGCTCATTCTTGTCCCATCTACTTCTTCTTCAGAGCAAATACCGATAATCCGGGCTCAAATCTCCCAACTCCATCTTTTCATACTCAGTCAATCCCACATCCCTAGCCGCTCTCTCTTTCATTCGATTCTGCCATGCGCACATCCCGAAATACACACAGCAGCTCAGTGCACTCAAGCACACAAACGCAATGCAGATTGAATAGCCCGGGATATATTCGGGCGCATCTTTTTTCAAAAACGCGAACACGGCAATTATACCTCCTATATTCCCGAACCCGACCTGCCAAGCCGACCCCACGGCTCGACGATGGTGGCCGCCAAGATTCATGTTGAACCAGCAGACTATTACGGGCATGGCGGTGTAGGCGCCCATTGCGACGAGGAATAAGGCGGCGTATTGGACGGAGCGGTGGTTGTGCACAGTGATTAGGATTGCGAATCCGGAGATGCAGACGCAGATTGGGAAGATGGCGAAGAGGAAGCGGTGCTTGAATCGATCTGAGAACCAAGCGACCACCATACTGAACACGAAGGCCGCAGCCCAAGGTGGGACACTATGCAGCTGCGTTTGGATTGGCGAGTAACCGTAGGATTGCAAAATGCCGGGGGAGAAATAGGCATAGCCGTATGCTGGCACGATGAGCCCGAAGTACATGAATCCTCCGATCACAACCTTGATGTCCCGGAAAACGCGGCCTACGTCTCCTATTTTAATAGGGCGCTCAGCGGCGGATTTGCCCTGATCGACTTGTAGGCGTGCTTTTACAAAGGTGCGTTCTTCTTCGGTGAGCCATTTTACTTCTTCTGGGAAGTTGGGCAATAGAAAGAAGAAAAAGAACGATACGACGCATGTCAAAGTTCCTTCAAGGATGACTTTAAAGTGTAGGTCAGCTAATGTTGGGTTCGGGAGAGAACGCGTCCATTGTTGCGCTTGGGAGTGGTTTCAACCCAGGGCAAAACAAAGGGGGTGCTTACAGATCCATCGCCAACCACGGTACCCATTCATGCCGTCCATCTTTCCAATCGCAGAGGCAAGGAGACCCCCAAAGGCGCCGGCAAGAGTCGTCGAAGAGAAAAAGAAGGAGTATCGTCTTTGTGCCTCATGGCGCCTGTACCACATGCCGATCAGATAGAATGCACCAGGGAACATGCCGGTTTCAAAGACGCCTGGATATTTTAGTTGATTTATATATATAGTGATAAGAGAGGTTAAGATGAAGGCAAATTGAGGGGCTTGGAAAACTGACCTAGGAAGAAGCGCGTTGCCAGAAGACCGGAATAGCTCTGCACAAGGCCTTGGAGAGTGGTCACTTTGGACAGAATTCAGCGGATGTGTTTCAATAGGATGAATGTAGATGCCCTACCCAGGCCAAACCCAAACATGCAGATGGACAACCAGATTCTAGGCTTGAATCTGGACAGAATGTAATTAGTAAGTATACTTGTAGAGACCTGCATCCTATCTGGAAGCTAAGAAATTTGCTTACTTTTTGAGCAGGATGTTTGACGGAATTTCGAAGAGAATGTATGCTTTGAGAGAGTTAGCATAGGACTCTGCTGTCATCCGGGCTCCGTTCACATACGAACGAAGAAGATGACCAAGGCCGTGTTGTACTTGGTTCCAACGAGATTCAACTCGGCCGAGAGACCAAAGACGTTCGCATTGGCGATGTTGACGCGGTCGAGAAAAGCCAACAGGTACATGATACACAGAAAAGGGATGACGTGGGCGTCGATCCTGTACACCAATTTCTTCTCAGTGGTGTGGGGAGGACAGACGACCGCTCCAGTATCGTCGTTGAAGATTTCTGCATTGAATTGCGTGCCTTCGACATGGCCGGACTCGCTGGACTCTGCTAACCGTCAGTGCTGTAATTGCATGCCTGGGTTGTGGGACTCGCTTTCTTTCCTGTGCAACATCTTGAGGCCCTCGTGAGTTGAAGGGAGGCAGAATAGTGTAGCAACCGCAGATCAAAAGCGACCTATCTATAACGCGCCTGTTGCGCACGGAGCAGCGTGGCGGGATTCCGTGTGACAAACGACGAAGTTTGGGGAATATTTTGTACACGCTTGCGCATTGGCGGTGGCCGAGGTCGCCATCACACCCAGGCTGGCTATCCCCGCACCACAACTGGACATGGGCAAGTGGCGGGAACGGTCCCCTCTGCACCGAACAAACTCTGCCGGCTAGCGTCTAAACGGGCAGCGGGCGGCATCATGGGAGGCCAAAGGCCGTAGTCAAGCCGCCTATGTCCGACGTCGCCAGGGCCGGCAGGGGAGTGGGATTAGGAAATTTGAAAGACTGCTGACGTAAGGCGTAGATGATGGTCAGGGTGCCGGCAATCTTCTGAGTGTCGAGGCGAGTGGGATTGATTACTGACGGGAGCAGTGCATGCTGTTGCCTCGAAGCTGGTCCGATTTGTAAACGTCGTGCTGGCAAGATACATGGTGCTGACGCGCTGTGCTGGGGGCCTGCACTGGCCTGACAGTGCTGCGAGAGGTCGTCGGGTGTGGCAACATGGCGCACTCGGGGTGTAGTGGTGGGCGGAATGGGCAGTGGAATGGGGAGTTGGATGGACAGGTGCTCGTCCGGGCGAGCGTCGTAGCAAGTGTGCGCGGTGGCCTGGGGAATTTCTGTAGCGGCGGCATGCCATGGACCAGATGGCGGGAGTGGCGTATGCCCCTTCGGTGCTAGCGCCGTTTGCGAGTGTGACACAGGCGCATTGCATGCAAAGAATGCTGCTCTTGACCTCTGGTATCCAGGCTGGCAATGGTGTTCCCCTAGCCCTCCAGTGCCCTCATCCGCCGACACAGTATGCCTCCCTGCCCACAGCCTGATATGGATGCGGCCGCTCCTGCCGGCAGTCCCTCCAGCAGATGAGATGCTTAGTCAAGGCCTGAAGCGCCTTGCACGGCTCCTTCCCCGCGCCAATGCGGCTGCTCGGCGCTTTTGAGCCTTCACTTCCGTTCCTAAATCAACGTCAATCAACCCTCCATCTCGCCCCCCTCCGCATCCCAGCCGACCGCCGCCCCTCAGAATCCGTATGAACCTATCGCTGCAGTCTCTGGAAGCGTGCTCCCGAGTCTTTGGCCCGCCTGCCGACCCTCGCCCGGCCGGCGTCAGCCATGGTCAATCACAAAAATGTCACCTTCACAGTCAATAAGCAGACGCCGATCCAGGAGCCGCCGCCGGTCGCGTACGGCATCGTGATCAACTATGGAAAGCCCGGTGCGAAGCGTGCGTCCAAGGGCGTGTACGGCGTGAAGCTGAAGTCGCAGAAGGAACCGTTGAGCAAGGCGGAGGACAGAACGCAATTCAAGCGGAATGCCGACGACGTGGTCGACGAAATGGAGGGAGCTTCCCATACCAAAAAGTTCATCATGTCCCGCGACCACTGTCCCGCCGCCATGGCAAATGCTTCCAATTCCTTCCCCGCCCAAAGGCCACAGTTACCCGGACCAACCAAGTTCCGGAAAGGGAAGACGTTGTCCAAAGGCGTCGACCTGGATTGCTGGTTTACTATTCTCACCTTCTCCGACCCTGCGCAGCTGCTTGAGATGCGTAGCAAGATCGTCTCTTGCTATCGGTTTCTGCGAGACAACCCCACGCTCTGGAAGCATAGCAGGTCCTACTACTACGGCGATACCCTTCCAAACCCGCCTGCCGAGTTGACCGAGTTTCAGTACGCCCACTTACGGCATGGGCATGGTTGCATGAGCTGCGGCGCTCGGTCAACCCGCAAAACCTACTGGCCGTTTCTGCGTCGTTGGTGCAAAACATGCCTGCATTTGAAGGTCATCAAAGGGCAAGATGCGCTGGCTCTGCTCAAGGATACAAATGGCGAGGATATCTCTTTCATTCAGAAATGTCTTCCTTCCGGCATGTTTGACTCTTGGGGAAACTTTGTGGGTGTCGGTCCAGCCAACAACCACTCGCTCAAGACCGTCTACCTATTGTCGGATGTGCAGAAACTCGTTGCCGATTTCCACAAGGAAAGCCGTGACAACTACGTCTCCTGGCACGCTGAAATGCGGACCTGGGTTAACAACAGAGCCAAAGTTATCGACGATCGTCGCGAGTTTGCTCGAAAGATGGAACTCTGGGAAGACATGACAAGGACGTCGAAGTCATATGGTCACCAAGAGAAGAAGACTGCTCGCAAAATATACTTTGCGGAGAAGGCCGCTGCTTTGAACCCGCCGATCAGCATCCAGGAGATGGCGCTCTGCCCGTCATATCGACGAGCAATAGCTATCCCGAAAGAGCCCAATATGACTTCTTGGTTACAGCTGAGACCCAAGCTGGAGAAAGAGGCTGCTGAACTGGCGGCCAAGTTGGCCGCGGATCGAGACATCCCCCACGGTTATACCAACCACCCACCTCTTCCTCATTCGACGACAGTAACTCCGACGCCGCTGCAGAACGCTTCCAGTCATGGACCATCTTCATACCAGTACTCTTACTCAACAGCACGCATGCCGGATATGATGACGAACCCAGAGGCATCCATGCACTCAACCACGTCAACCTCGGCCTCGATACCAAACGACTATAATGCTATTCTATATCCATATTCATCGGCACACATGCCGCAATAACAGGGGCGGCGGTTTAGTGGACACGATTTCGCGCTTCATGGGCTTGGCGTTAAGGGTTGGGTTCTAATGACTTGTGCATTTTGCTTCTTCGTGTGCTTTTGTTATTTTGTTTTAGCATTTCCAGGCTGTTTGGGTTGGTTTTGGATTGGCTGGGCACATACATGAACAGGACCATGACCATGACCACATATAGACGTAATGATATACCACCACTGCAAATTCAGACCTGCGTGCATAGTGATCATTCTCGCCTCGTTTCAACCTCGCAGCAGAAGCAAGCAAATTTCCAGTGAAGGAGAACACGACACATGTCTTCATTCTGAAGCAAACTGGACACTTATAGCAGGATCTTCAAGAGCCATGTCTCTCCCGACGAGGCTGAAAGAAAACACCTAATGACGACCAAGTGTTTCTCATTAGCTTACCAACCCCACTCTCTGATTGGCTGGCCCACGTGGCAGCTCCCAATACACAGCAACAAGGGATTCAACACGTGCAAATGTTCAACACCATGGCATGAATGTAGATACCGGTACTCGCCCCGCTGTGCTCTCGATGTCAAGCCTCAGATATCATGCATGAAGAGCCTCATTGACCCCTCTCTTCCCCTCAATAATATGTCGATCCATGTGTCCGCCCCCACCAATCAAAGCCCCCGGATCCCCGCTGACAAAGAGGGAGACAAGGAACAATTTAAGGCTCTGCTCGTGGACCCTGAGATAGATCCTCGCCTCCAAATATCACTCTCTGCAGGACATACTTCTGTCTTCCTCGGTTATGTTTTCCGAATCGCGACGCCGGCGAAACCGCCTGGCGGCCACGGTTCACGCCGCAGATTAGATGAGCAATTGTGTTCTAGATGAAGCACGTACAAAGTAGGGTTCTGATTGGTTAGAGCCTGGGCCCGAGGGTCCACCTTGCGTTATCATTCCGGGCCAAAACGAACGATGATGAGGTGCCGGTGCCGAGAACTGCGTTGCTGATAAAGGGACGGTGCTGCTGTTGTGCGTCTGGCCGAGGTCTTGAAACTCTAGCACGAAGAGCTTGGTTGCAATTGCAATTGCCTTCTTTCCTTGTCACAGAGAAAATTTCCAGAGCTTGTATGAGCTTGAGCTTATCAATCTGTTTAGCATAGCTTTGCTTGTGCCGGTAGAGCAAAAAAAGCACACAACCTCAATTGCCATCTCCGACACAAACACCACTCCATACTACACTTCATTACACCACACCACACCACGACACCACAATGGCATCCGCAACTCGCAGCTTTGCGCGTGCCCTTCGCACTCGCACACCCACCCTCCGCACTCCCTCCACCCGCACAGCGCGCTTCCTTGCGCCCCAGTACACTCCCCATCAACAGTATCGCCGCGGCTACGCCTCCGGCCAGCAGGAGTCCGAGGAAAAATACGAAGGCAACCCTACGGGCCTCATTCTCGGCGCCACCGCGCTCGTCATTGGCGCTGTGGGCTATGCAACTTATACACAGAAGCCAGAATGGTTCGGCCAGGCAAAGAAGATCAAGGGCCCGTTCGCGCCCCGCTATGAGGATTACCAGAGTGTGTATGATGCTGTAGCGAAGGCGTTGGCCGAGAAGGATGACTATGATGATGGGAGTTATGGCCCTGTGTTGCTGAGGCTTGCATGGCATGCTTCGGGAACGTGAGTCTACTTTCTTGCCAATGGCTCATGTGGAACATACTAATGAGGTATAGATATGACAAGGACACCAACACTGGCGGCTCGAATGGTGCAACTATGCGCTTCGCCCCCGAAGGCGACCACGGTGCAAACGCAGGTCTGAAAACTGCCCGCGACTTTTTAGAACCCATCAAACGTTTGTTTCCCTGCCCCGCATTCCTCTCCCTCTCACCAGCTAACACATCCAAAAAGAGCAATTCCCATGGATAAGCTACTCTGATCTCTGGATCCTCTCCGGTGTCTGCGCTATCCAAGAAATGCAAGGTCCCAAAATCCCCTTTCGCCCGGGACGCACCGACCGTGACCTGTCCTTCTGCACCCCGGACGGCCGTCTCCCCGATGCAACAAAAGACCAGAGCCACATCCGTGCCATCTTTGGGCGTATGGGCTTTAACGACCAGGAAATGGTTGCTTTATCCGGTGCGCACGCTCTCGGTCGATGCCACACTGACCGATCTGGCTTCGACGGTCCCTGGACCTTCTCCCCCACTACTCTCACCAATGATTACTACAAACTTCTGCTAGAAGAAAAGTGGGCATGGAAGAAGTGGAACGGCCCCAAGCAGTTCGAGGATGTCAAGACCAAGAGTCTGATGATGTTGCCGACGGATCTAGCCCTCATCAAGGATAAGAGTTTCAAGGCGCATGTCGAAAGGTATGCCAAGGATAACGATGCCTTCTTCAAGGAATTTAGCGATGCGGTGCTCAGGCTCTTTGAGCTGGGTGTGCCGTTTACCCAGTCCGAGGAACAAAGGTGGACGTTCAAGAGCTCGTTCGATTAGAGGTTAGTTATGATCAAGCCTGCACGTGAATCTGAGGCGGTAGGTGGCCGGCAACTTGAGGTCGATTGATTTGATCGGGGATGTGCATTTTGGGAGTCACGTCATACATCTCGCGTCGGGACTGATAGATATCCCCTATATGCCTAGGAGGCTAGACCAAGCGTTTTGTTTTCTGCACGCATAGAGCATATCATGTTTCAATCTTCTGCGCTCACGGCCTGTTCGAATTCAAAATAACCTGTGATTTGTCTCTACCACTTACACGTATCCCGTATTGAATTACTATTGTGACAAGGATGAATTTTGGCCTATGTGAGGATTAATTGTGAAGTTATGTGTCTTTGGTGATATCCTTACTGTACAAATTGACACCCTTTCGTTCTTTTTTCATGCTTTAGCCTCCCTTCAACCATCATTTTGGTGTGTTCCCGCAAATTTTTGTAATAAGCAGATTGTTCTCCAATTGTTGTGAAGTGCTTTGGATTTGATCGCCACCTCGCTCCCTCTCATCTCCTTTCGTTGGCGTCTTTTCAGCATGCAAACGCCAACATTATTTGCTTACGCATCATATCTTTTTGTCATTTCGGATCTCAAAGCTGTCTTCATGATCAGAACCCTAGCAATACTCGAAGTCCACCTATATCGACAATATAAAGCTGTTTTGCACAAGTACACGACTACACGTTTACTTCCAGAAGCGCTGTGTCCCAGGGCTTTTCTATCACTATCTAGAACTCCCTCGTAATCCTGTCAACCACAACGTTCCTCGGAAATTATCTCGCGAGCTGGTGGAAGCAATACAACTGTGAGAAACCCTGGGTAAAGAACCGCGGTAGCGCTATATTGTCCCATAGCATCGACATTGGAGCGTATGTGAACGAGGGTTTGGTATGAGTGCATACAGCAGAGAGCGTTACGAGTATTCGGTAGACGGAATTCCAAGGACACCAGTTTGATTTAAGAATGCCTTACTTGCGCTTGAAAAGAAAAAACTCTCGATTGGTCAAAGTAATACGTATACCCACATTTGAATCCGAGATGGGAAGTTTTTCGGACATGTTATAGAGTTATATATACTTGCTAACATGTATTTTCCTGAAGTAGATGGCGTAGTTTTGTAACAGCCCTTTGCTTGTTAAATTTCCACCACGTCGAATCTTATGTTATATAACTTGAGGGAATCCCACGTTTGACTGCGCGATGATTGCAGAATCAATTT
>JAAZQE010000713.1:0-15720 GCA_013620735.1 Clavariopsis aquatica
TCACTAGGCAACACTTAATTTTGAGCTCGCCGTGGCCATACAAGAACCTGCCGCCCCCCGCCAATCGCGCGCCCAGCCGTCGCGCGAGCCTTGCCTTCTGCAGCCGTGCGTGTTTGTGACTAAGAGCCCCCAACGTTGCATTGCTTCTACAACCATGAATCCAGAGACAGAGAGCCAAAAAGACACCGGCATGCGACGTGCATTCAATGTGCACTTGGCCCACCGGCAAGCCATGCACACCACCCATTGCGCAGTGCCGCACTCAGTCTGCCCAGCATCGACATGGCCCAACATTGCCTGGGCATGCAAATTTCTTCCATTTTCGAACAGCGCCTACATTGTCTTCCTCTCCGCAAGGCTGTCGCAGAACCCTCCACTGGGATCACATCGGACCCTGCGAGGCGGATCTGGTTGTCCCTGACCCGCCACTACGTATCGTCTCCACGAGTTCCAGGGCGGGCCACCCACAACTGTTCTTGGGCATCGAGATAGAGTGTGCATCCTGGCATGTATTAGGCCTTGGGCAGCCCACCTCGCCCAATCGCCCGTCTGCGCCTGACATGTTGCGAAATCAGCAATGAGTTGGTTCATGTCCGCCAAAACCCGCCCTCGCTCAAAGTCCTGACACACTTCATCGTCAACCTCTCGCCAGACCCTGAGGCAAACCAGCGCGCTTCTCGCGCTCCGGCCCCTTCTTTCCGGGATACAGTCAGTTGCCCAACCTTAATTCATGGCTTCCCTGAGTAGAGGCGCGACACGTTTTCTGCTGTGCTGTACATTTCGTTGCCACCAGACCTTCATCCAATATCCATTGTCACTGACTTGATGGGTTCCACTGCCCCAGCCATGCCAGGCCTCGAGTTTTAGCTCTTCTTGGGCATCTGCCGCAAACTTCTTTGCCGTTGACGCGGCCGAGTCGTTGAAGGCCAATAGCGCAAGCTCTCGCTGAAACTCGCCCTCTGGGGACGTAGACGTGGTCATGACAGCATACAAGTCCAAATCTCGCTCCTTGGAGAAGCTTTGCAGCGCTTCCAGGTAAGCTTCGTCAAGGGATTGCGTGTTCGCTTCGTCGCCCGCTTTTCTCTGCATGAAATCAATAGACTTCACCACTGAACTGATGCCGAGTTTCTGGCCCCCCTCGCTCCACTGCTTATAGTCCTTTCTTAGAATCTCTTGCAGCGTCAATCGTCCAATGTCCGTCTTCGCCGAGTTGATCTCGTTATAGAACGCACTGCGGTTGAAACCGGCTGAAAGCTGGGCACAGGCCATGATCTTAGCTTCCAGATACTCTACTGCCTTACTGTCGTGCTCGGTCGTTTTGTCTTTGGATTGGAGGTTGGTTGTATCAATCAAAATGCTTCCCAATCCTAATTGGGCCAATTGCGCATCCCACAATTTGACAACTGCGCCATCATCAGACAAGCCATCCCTTTGCCTCTGAGCAGTCTCGGAGTAGACTTCCGAGTCAGAGAGCGAGTCCCATGCCTGCCAACAGTACTCCGTGACCAGGCTTGTGCAGCTACCCGTTTTGACAATTATGCGAGGCTCACAGCCAGTGTCTTGCGGTATCTTTCCTTCGTCGTCATGGTGATCAATCACCCCACCCACTCGCCCCGAGTATATCTGGCCTAGTTGTCCCTGGAGAGCGTTGTGGTCTACTAGGATCCATCGCGTGTTCTCGGGCCGCAGTTTAGTCTTAATGACAGACATGTCGGGAAGATCATCCAGAGTGATCAGATGCGTATGCTCAATGTCCGCATGCCGGAAGAGAGCCAAGAATTCGGGGCGAATCTGGATGCCTGTGGATGGAATGTTTGTTATTGGAACGTAGAGCGGACTGAATGCGCTGGCTGTTGGGGCCATTGACTGGATGTACGCATACAAGAGTGAACAAGTCATTGAGTCAAGATCTGCAACATTTATTAGATGTGACTCAGAAATCGTGATGCATTGGCTTTTACCTGCGGATTCGTTGCCAATCACGAAAGTAATTTTTTGGCTCCACTCAACCGCAGCTTGGAGGGCGCCCTTGGCTTGGACGAGGAAGCCACGAAGAGAATTTCTCGGAACAGGCATGGCAAGATTATTGCAGCAATGAGCTCAAAACTATGTCTTGACTGGCTATTGTGTAGTATTTGTCGGAGGGAACGGGAGCTGTTGTCGGTTTGGACGCAAGTGACGTATCGTGCAGCAACAGCAAAATGTGGGGTGGGTTGACGAAAGGCACGTGCACCGATAAGTCAGCAGAGGAAAAGGTGGATACGCTGCCAACGGATCTGATATTTGCTTGACTCGAGTAGACAGGGTGGTTAATGTATGTGTTTTCGAAATTAGTGAAGAGTTCATTCAATTTTCTTCCTGGGGTAGGTGACACAGTAGAATCCAGACATTCCACCTAGGTAGGAAAACGGCTTGTCTGTGATAGACCCCAACATCGATACTCTTCCTTGCATAGCATTTTTCGATTTCTAGAGGCAGGCTTTCTATTGTTATGAGTAAGGTTAGATGAAGTACTTAGGTCAGCTCGACACTCCCAGCAGGGACACCTCTCGTACTCCTTAGCCTTCTTGCAAAGAACTGCATGATGGGCATCATCTCTTCCCTATTACTCGGCATCCCGTCACCATTCTTCTTCCACTCTTTGACCTCCACAAATTCAAATGCATCTTTGAGTTTGGAAACCGCACTGTCCGATACTGCCGATCCTTTCGAGGCTTTGCACACCAATACAGGTGTCCTGCTTTTCTTATCCAAGGCCTTTAAAGGCAGTGATAGAGACAGTGGGCCTCCAATACTGACAACACCTCCCAGCTCCTCCTTTTCCAGCTCAGCAGCAGCTTGTAATCCCACCATGCCGCCCTGGGCGAACCCGAAGATGATGATCTCACGGGCCCGGTAGCCGCATTTCCCTATTAGACCCTCCCGGATGATGCTGTCGAGCAGGATGATAGTTGACGTTTTGAATCCGGTATCTGCATCCATTTCGCCCGTGTTTTGGTCAAACACCATGTCGTCACCCCAGTGGAATCCGCCAAGGTCAAAGGGAAGCGGCATGGGAGCCTGGACAGCAATGCATGCTGTCTCTGGGAGATTCAACTGCTGCCCGAGCTTCGTGAACGATGTATTGGTATCGCCGAGGCCATGTAGTAGAATCAGGATGTTGACGGGCTGTTGTGAGGATGGTGCTGGTCACAAGTACGTCAGTCAATGGGCTGCCTAAACTGTAGAATGCATGACGGACTCAGTGTAGCTTACGTGGTATAATATTTAAAACTATCGTAGAAGCGAAATCTCCTTTTGTGGGAAGTCGCCCCGGCATGGTTATCACCGGTGTCTTGTCGTACGCATGATGAGGTGATGGGCTGAGGTCGTGGATCTTATTCGATGATCTTCAGAGGATCCATTCGCCAAGCAAGTTAAAAGGCTTAACTTCAATAAGATGATGGAGATAAATCACATATTGTACATGCTGGAATAACAAGATTCGGCTACTATATCTTATTTTATTTATATGACTCTTATTTATGATATTTATTTCTCTGGATTGCTAGTACTCGAGAGCCCTTCAGACAAATCCTCAGGGCAGTTTCATTCTCGCTTATAAGATTCACAAGCTTTGCCAAGCACTATTGAGAAGCTTGTTTAGCCGCCCCTGTCCTTCCGTGTCATTAATCCATGATCCAGCCCTACTTTTCCAGGCAGATTATGCGATACACGCATGCATCTAGACCCTCTTTGGAAGTCCCACCATGCTTCGGGCTTCCGTCCCCACCAGGGTGCTTCTCGAGGAGCCAATTGGGGTTTCTCACGGCCTTTCCAACTTGTCCTTTGTGTTGTTCCAGGCTTTCCGAGACCCGAGCCCACGTCGTGAGCCACGCAACCTCATTAGACCCTAGGCGAGCTGAGAGGTTACGGAATAGAGGGGTAGGCCCACCTCCCGGCGGCCGACGCCCCGAAGTCCGAGCCACAGTGCAGGCAAGCTTTGGAGAATGACGACAGCTGAGCCACCGAGAGCAGGTTCGGCGGGATGGGAAATGCTATATAAACCCCTCAGCTACCACATTCCAGAGCTATCCACATTCCTAACAAGCTTCCATCTTCTCATTAACACTTTAAACTAACCAACTTTACTTCTTTTCAGTCAACACCCACCTTCCAATCATCAAGATGCCTTTCGGTTGGGGAGAATCCGAGCAGTCTTACGACCAAGTCTACAACAATGACAACTTTGAGGACAACAAGTCCAGTCTCACCCATGAAATTATCGCTGGTGGTGCGGCCTTTGCTGGTTTCAAGGCATTCGAAGACCACCAGCGCAAGGAGGGTTTGTCAGGTCATCTCGATCGATATGGCAATTAAGATGCTGATCAGTTATTTATAGGAAAGCCAGTATCGCATGCGTTCGCCAAAGAACTTCTCGCTGGCTTCGCCGGTGCTGAGGTAGACAAGCTGGCCGAGACGAAGGGCGAAGATTGGTTCGATCGCGAGAAGGCCAAACGCCACGCAAAGCAGAACGCCGAGCGGATGTATGACGAACACTATGTTGAAGATGAGGGCGCGGAGCAGTATGACCCGTAAGTACATTTTCACATCAAACCATAAGATCGATACGAGACACCCACCATCTTGGTGTTCTGATGTTGGCCCTTATATATCAACTTGGAAACATAGTATCTCTCTACGGATAAGCACTGTACTAACGCTGCAATCACGCTCCAGGAACCGCCACTCACGGAACGAGAGGCTAGAACGCCGTGATTGGTAGACTATGGCTGCCTTAAGACACAATTGTTAGATGAATAAATGAATATACACTACACAGCATACATACATATATTACCAGATTGTTCGAATCGTGAACGGAAAGAATATTAATGATGCTGCTATTACAAATGTGGTAATCTTCTTGTTGTAGTTTGTATAACTGTCATTCGCTATCTCTTGGAGATAGTGAGACGACGATTGCAGAAAACAGTCCTCACAATTGTGTAGAATAACACTTGCTCCAGCCCAACAATCATCACAAAGGAACACCCCACTTATAGTCAAACACACTAAAATTTGTGCATCAATGTACAGACTATATTGCCGCCTGCTAAATCGATAATTTCCAATGTGTTTTCTCCATGGCCTGCAGTTGTGACCTATATGTGAACAAACCACCACCACGACTGACTGTGGTAGTGATCTGTAATCACTGATTTTGCACTCCATCCTTAAAACAAGCCCTTTTTACCCCTGGCCTACATGATTTCCACATTCCAGCCTACGCCTTGCTCACAGCCCTCTCCACAACCCCACTCCCCACTCCCTAAACGCTCTCATTTGGCTGCCTAACCCTCAATCAACACCATGGGTTGCACAAGTACTCCACGTTTTACCCAAACTGCGATGAAAGAAATCTAGCACAGTAACCATATCTCCCGATGCCTACAAGATAGATACACTACTATGCACCTTCTTTCTTTCTTTCTTTCTTGTCCTCGAGGTTTACCAGAGCGACTTCTCAGCAGCGAAGCCAGGAGGAATGAGACGCCGTGGAAGTCGCGCCCCGTCAACGGATTCAAATAAAAGTGTGAGGTTCCTGGGTTTCAATTTTACGAGAGCATTGCTTTTACCACACCGCTAATGCAAACCCATCATCGTTGATCTTTCCGTGTAATCCCTTCGGGGACGCAATACGTATGCAGTGCATCAATCTCGCTTTTGCTAATCTTTGCACGTAGGGTTACATGGTGTGTTGGTTTGAATTTCTACTTGGCCACTTTGTGCATTTTGGGAATGGAGGTCGTATCACTGGAATTCTCATTTGAGGCTGAGACGTGTAAATGGGGTGAGCCTTCAGAAATAATGAGACCTGTATAAGAAGAAAAGGTCATAGAGGGCGATCGTTGGATGGTGAGGGTGAAGGAAACATCGTTGTAATGGTATATACGTAATCTCGTCAAGCCTGATAGTAAAGGTACAGAATGCTATGATATCAATGCAATGCGCCCATAACCCAAGTCTACAATACATTTGATCATTTATAATCCAAAACTCTCCGTGTGCAAATATATACCCTGTGCTCCAGTACCTTTGTGTACGGCTCTTTCATCGCTCAGAGAGCAAACATCATGCTTCACATCGTTTATAAGGCCGCGAGGCCCACATACGACTACCGCAGACTCTCCGAGGGCTTGCTCGAGCGAACTGCGAATGATTTCACGTGGGTTGGGTCGGCCTGAGAAAACAGATACCGAAGGATGTAAAAGTTGCTTCTGTTTCATATTGAATGATGGAGTCGACGATGTGCGCGAAATGCGGCGAGTGGGGCCATCTTCTGCTTTGCTTGTCCCACAACAACATGGAGGGGATATGGTATCCGGGGATAACGTCTCATCCACTGTGGTTTTGCAACAGCATGTTTGGTCCGGCCTGCATGCGTCCTCATTTGGGCCTGTTGATCCGGAATCGGTCACTGAGACTTCAGTAATCTCGTTCTTTGAATCATTTTCTTTTCTCTTCTCGTTTAGTGACGATGTTGGACTTTGGAATTCGACAGCGCCGTGCTGAGAATCTTTGAATTTAGGATTCGGAGTGGCAGTACTAGTAAATATTGAGCGGTGCTCTTCTGTAAATGTTTCATCGCAAGTGACATAAACAGTAAGTTCTAGTTTAATTTGTTTGAGGTTGTCTTGCAGAGTTTGGAACTGTGAGCTGATGGCCGTCAGTTGTTCTGAGAACCACACAAGCTGATCCCTGCTCCTGACAACCCATACAAAACGGACAAGGCGGGTAACGGCTCCTGTTTGTGGTCTGAAGAGCGAGTCCGGGTTTCGTTCTGGATTCGCATTATCCTTCCAACCTTGGAGAAGGTCCCGAAGTAGTGGAACAGTAAAAGTAGCGCCGGTGCTACCCGCAAGTAAAACAACTGTGTCAAATTGGCGTAGTGGTCGTATATACCCATAGGGACCTTCGATTGCGACAGTTCTAATGCATGATCTGGCTGAGGTTGCGGGGAGTCCGTGTGTTTTCTCGGCATGTCTGAAGAAGCGTTTGGTCCCGCCGGTTTCGGATTTGACCAAGAACTCCATTTTACCATCTTCTGGAATCGAGGCAACCGTGAAAGGGTGGCTTTGCAATGGGACGATGGAATGGCAGGAAAGAAACACATGTTGGCCAGGCGTCCAGGTAATGGGTGGATTTTGTATGATGATTCGCGTTGTCTTGTTGGGGAGCGGCGTGAACTCGGCCTTGCAAGCCCAGAGGCCAGACATGTGCCCAGCCTTCCGCTGTTTTGGGTGGAAGAAGGAGATGTTTGCATATAACACTCGCAGGAGTCTTACAAAGCGATCGAAGAAAAAAAGGGCGACCGACGCCCAGACATAGCCATGTACCTCGGCCGGTGTGTGGATGTAGACGAAACCGATTAGTACGGCAAAGGAAACGAGATGTTGCAAAACAAATACTTCGTAGGCCCAGCCTCGGATTGGTGTCATGGAGCTGAAAACTATCCAGGCCAGCATAGCCCATGCAACAACACCCTTCCAGACGAGGGTATTCTCCTTGAGCTGGGTGCCGATGTAGTCATACGGCGCCCAGTCGGCGAAGAAGTAGCCCATGTGAATGGTCGCTGTAAGGAGCAGGCATCTAGCACACCACCGATGCAGCCAATTGATGCGCTCGTAGCTGATGCCGGTCAGATATCCGACGATGTTGTTCTTCCCCGCAAGTAGGAAGATGAGAGGCAGTTGGCTAATGGCAACAAATCCAGACCGGTAGCCAATATCTTCTCTTGACCACCTATCGTTCACGTCGAAGCCGTAGAAGCACAGTACGACGATTACGACTATGTTTGCTGCTATCAAGCTGGCGCGACCCATTGTCGGCAGCGAGAATATGCGGCCCTTTACTGGGATCCGGATGGCGAAGTGGGACGCTTCTCGCGCTATAGCAAAGATGGTTGCAATGGCTACAAGAGCCAGTGCCTGGGGCTTTGCAGACTTGGCCCGCCCTGCCCTTGCGGACGATAGTCTGGGGTTGCATCAGCCGATATGTCAAGGGAATTGCAGGGCGCAAACAAACCGCTGTACATAGAGCGCATAGGTGAAGATGTGCACGAGCGTTGCGACTGCAACTGCACAGCCGACGACGACCCAGTAGAATTTGGCAAAGCTGAGGAGAGGGGGCATCCCGCCCATGGACATGGAGCCCATGGACATGCCGCTGTGGTCCATGATGTGCTGGAGCAAGATCTCCCCGCCACCGCTTGATTTGGTCCGCTGTCACTTGGTGGAATGGAGGCTATCCGCGCACACTGAACGGGAGTTGCGGCAGGTGTGTTGTATGGACGTTGGCTGAGGCGTAGGCCATGTAGGTCATACACCGTCTGCTGGGCTGGCTATGCTGTGAAATGTTGGACCTGGGGTCGATGGCGGAGGGCGGCCAGCGGAGGATTGAGAGGGCGTGAGATGAGCTTCTAGATTGCACGCTTGGCAGCATCGATATGGCGTCTGCCGTGCTCCCGGGACTCGAGCCCGTGGGACGGCGTGGTGCAGGCCCAATATCTGTCCTGGCATCGCGCGCCATGTCCACTGGCTGCTGAGAGATGGAATGCTCCCACGGCTTTGTCACTCACATGAGCACGTTTTCGGGAGTGGCGCTCGGCTGCCGGCGACGGGCGGCTGCAGCCAATCAAAACATGCTCAAAGTGCCGGGCCTCCTCCCCACAGCCCAAGGCCAACACGCTCCACCTCTCCGCCCACTCCACCCACTCCACCCACCCACAGCCAGAAGCAAAAGAGTTCGCCGCAGCCCGGTCGCCGCGGCGGGCTTGTCGCAGTCATCTGTCATCGCGGCGAGGATTCGTCGCAGGGGTGCGCGCTCAGGCCCTCTTAGACAGTGCCTGCATTCCGGAACACCACACGCTTCATCCTCACTCTTGTCGCTCTTGTCGCCTCTTGGTGTGTCGCAGTATCGACCGCATTCGCACTCACGGGCCCCGCAAACTCTCTCGTGCCTCCAAACCTGCTCCCCAATGCATCAATGCTAAGGCGCGTCTAATTTCAGCTCAAACCCCATTCGAAAGCCAAGTCGTACATCTGCCTGTACCTATAAACCCGACGTGTCTGTCACCGATTCAACGACAGTCTGGAACTCACACATACTACCTAATTTTCTCACCAACCCACAATAGCTCCGTCGTAATCCCAAACGTCTCGCCTGCCTAGTCCTTCACCATGGTCGCCCACGAAGGTCACGAAATGACGACAGAGTCCATGGAAGGGATGGACATGACCTCTTCGGCCATGACCATGACCATGTCCTTCTTCACCGCAACAGACACGCCACTCTACTCCAACTCATGGACTCCATCGAGCGCTGGCGCCTATGCTGGAACCTGCATTTTTCTCATCATCCTTTCCATCACCCTCCGTGCCATCTTGACCCTAAAGGCCTTCCTCGAAGCCAAGTCTCTTGAAGCGGCACTGAAGCGAAGATACGTCGTCGTGGCGGACCAGCAATTCCCAGCAGAAAAGGCTGCCGACTCGAGCTCCATGACGGGGATCCTGACCACAAACGGCCTGCAAGAGAACGTGCGCATTGTATCCGCACCCGTCAAGCACATCCAGCCGTGGCGATTCAGCACCGATCTTCCCCGAGCCGCCCTGATGACAGTTGCTGCGGGTGTTGGCTATCTCCTGTACGTCCCCCAGTCCTTCTTTCGGTGAGTCTATGCTGACTGTTCGGGCAGCATGTTGGCAGTCATGACCTACAACGTCGGATATTTTCTTTCGGTACTTGCTGGTGCCTTCATCGGGGAGTTGGCACTTGGCAGATTCAATCAGGGTGTAATGTCAATGTAACGAGGACATGGCCACGCTTCACGATTTCCATTTAAGATCGGGCGAAGGGCTTCTGGGGCGTTTGTCTTATAGCATACACTGCTTGGCGTTGTTTTTGGCAGTTTGCGGAGAAGGCTTGGTATGGTTCGATTTAGAGTAGCTGCAGGACCATGGGGCTGCATAGAATCCAAGGACGATCTGTCTGCCACTACCGCTAGCCAAAGCTTGACCCTGACTTCTTCTCCTCTCGCTGGACGTTGAGGATCCTATTTTCATGGTTCGCATCTTGCATCCTCTGCACAGAGCATGTGATATCCCGGGGAGAAATGGTGGCGTTGAGAGAAGCTCATGCTAGTGTGGGAAAACCCTTGCAAGCGGGCTGCAAGCGAGAATGGCTTGCAATAATTTGCTCATATGTTCTCAAGATTCCGGAACTTCACTCCATGTTGTGCACACTGGGATTGGCTCCATCGGCAATCTTGCTTTTCACCTCCCAGGAATCCGCCTATGGTGCACCCCCTTCAGCGAATGGCGCTCTAACAAGCTCAAATCGGCTTGACGCAGTCCTCCCATATGCGAAGCGACGGAATGCATGGAATGCACGGCATGTGGGGGACAAGGGAGCTTGGGGGAGCTCTTTCTGAGCAATAAGTAAGGTACGGCTGCCCAGGCTTTTTATCTTTTGACGTTCATGATTCTTCCAATCAAGAATACATTTGTACATTCCTCTCGAATCCATTCTCGTAGCTTTGTTTGAATTCGTGCCCTACCTACAAACATCACTTTGTTGATACCGCTCGGCCAAAATGCTCTCCAACGCATTTACCCTCTTCTCTCTCCTACCTCTCGCCACAGCACATTTCCTCCTCACCTGGCCTACAGCCCGTGGTTTCGACGATGCAAAAGCAGGAAATTTCCCTTGCGGTGGATTCAACGATGTGAAGACTCCCCGAACTTCATGGCCGAAAACCGGAGCACCCATTCAATTGGATATGCACCATACACAAAGCAACGTCGCAGTTTACATGTCAGTTGGAGATAGCCCTGGCAGCAATTTCAGCATCGTTTTGCGCCCTCAACTCGCCGAGGAAGGCCCATCGAACTTTTGTCTGGGAATGGTGACCGTCCCGGCTGGATTGAACATTGCAGATGGAACCCCGGCGACTATCCAGGTTGTCACAAACGGGGATCCTAATGGCGGTCTGTACCAGGTGAGTTGCTTTGGAAATACTTCATTCTTGAATTGATATACTGCCAAGCTATCTTGCGCAGGAGCCATGAGCGGTTCAAATAGTACACAGCTGACTTGGGTGCAGTGCGCCGATGTTACCCTCACTAGTGTCGCCCTTTCAACAAGCGATTACAGCTCGCACTGCAAGAACAGCACGGGTGTCAAAGTCACACAAGAGAACATCTCAGGCAATCCTAACGGAACTGCCTCTGAAACTTCCAAGACGTCGACTTCCACTGCTGTTGCTAGCGGAGCAGTAGTTATTTCGAAATCCACTGCTCTTGGTTCCATTCCTACAGCGGCATCTTGGATGATGGGCGCGGCTGGTCTGGCTGGTTTGGCTATGCTATGAGCGTGGGTTCAGATTGTAGCACGATATTGTACATATAAATTACAGATACCTCTGCAATTGATTTGATATGGGGATCCACCTTCCTTGTGATGCACCAAAATATGCTAGCATGTGTATATTGATGGGTGCAAGAGCTCACAGGCTTAGAGAGCGATGCTCCATCTTGCCCGGCTGTGATTGGCTGACATGTTGTGGTAGAATACATACACATAGAGCAACATGACAGGCATCAAAAGGCCGAGAAGCCGTGAAAAGAAGCTGTACCAGTAGACTGACTAGGTAAGTCATATACTGCGTCCGTTGATTGATTGAAACCTCATGCCGTGGGTTATGTCAGGTGCAACAAAAGTTGCGATTTCTGTAGTTGCGAATTTTTACCGAGCACACAATCGGAGCCTCGGCGTTGTTTCTCCGAACAGAGAAGCCTCGACCAACTCCATCTCCAAACACGAACTGAGTCTCTGCCCACCAGCGTGAATACAGGTACGTCGTCGACTCTGTAGTACTCCTTTTATCTCCATTGAATCTTGGCAATACCTCCTTACTGCGAGCTAACACTTCTCTCCGGTTGCAGCCTCTTCTCTCTCAAGCCTCATTTAGACTCTCTCCACCGCAAATATGGATCAAGCAAAGCTGGCGCGCATGCAGGCGTCGGTCCGCATCGGTATGTTATCCTCTAATTACTCACTGCCACCAAGCTTTGATTTGCGTGTTCTGGTGCTCCCATGAGGGTAGCACAATTGGCTAACACTATGTACAGGGTGAGTATTTCAATGTCCAACCCCACAAACACTCGACCGTGCTCGACCACAGTCAATCATCACCCCCAAATTCGCCTCCTCTGCACATAATCGACTTCAAACCCCCCACGAGACACGCCATGAGATAGTTTAGCTAATGACGTGGGTATAGAGGCAAAGGCACACCCCGTAGGAAAGTCAAGAAGGTGCACAAGAGCGCCGGAACCGATGATAAGAAGCTGCAGACAGCTCTTAAGAAGCTCAATGTGCAGCCCATCCAGGCCATTGAAGAGGTCAACATGTTTAAGAGCGACGGAAACGTCATCCACTTTTCCGCACCAAAGGGTGAGCATATATTCCATTTCCCTGCCACGCCTGCTTTTCGTTCAACACACTCCCCCGGATTCGGTGCTTCTTTGTAGAGAAGAACTTTGACTAAAGCTCCAACTCGAATCTATACGCCTTGAACACCTATGCTAATGATAGTCATACGTAGTCCACGCCTCGGTACCTGCCAACACCTTCGCCATCTACGGAAATGGCGAAGATAAGGAGCTGACGGAGCTCGTTCCCGGCATCCTCAATCAACTCGGCCCCGATTCGCTGGCTTCGCTACGCAAACTTGCTGAGAGCTACCAGTCCATGCAGAAAGAGAAGGGCGAGGACGAGGAGAAGAAGGATGAAGATGAAGATGAGGACGACATCCCGGATCTGATCCCCGGAGAGAACTTCGAGACAAAGGCTGAGGTCGAGTAAACTCTGCAAATAACTCATATGCGTCAGTGGCGGGGGGGAATATGTAGAGCCATCGCGAGCGAGAATGGATGGTGGCCTGCAAATATGTATTCCAATGTGGAGAACCGAGCCTCGCACATTCAATCTCTTTGGTTGGCGGTCGCGGCGGAACCTTTCTGGCATGCGGACACCGGACTGGCGTTAATTATCTGATTGAACAGATAAGGAAATGGAAAAAGTCCCTGCATATCCTCCTTACTCCTCCGTGAAGGCTTCCGTCACTTGCTGCAAGAGTCACCCTGTGATGCATATGGATACCTGGGGAGTGAAAAGAGACCGATCAGCTGACATTATAGAGCCCACGTCGAGTGCATACTTCACCCACCAGGGTTCGAATTTGTGGTCAAGATGGTGATTACTAATTTCCAAAATGTGTATGGAATCGTTCTTTGAGCCTTGATGTGCCCAGCCGTTTGGGGAACCTTGTTACTAATAATCTTTGTCCGTTCTAGGTGGACTTTGTCCGGGACTGGACCATGGTGTGATCACTCACAATCTTACTTCGGCAAAATACCATCTTATCTAATTAAAATCGCAGCAAGCTCGAACTTTTCGGCGCCTTGGGACAAGCCGAGAATGCGATTGTCAGCCGTTCGGATGTCGGAGTTCAACCCTTCCCGAACCAAACACTCGCTTTTAGTAACTGCTAGGCTTGAAGTAGTTAGAACGCCAGTTGAAGCCCATAGCTCAAGACCTTCACCAATTCATTCCTAAGCAGAACCGTGTTTATGCGGACCAAAATGGAGGGTGCTTTTCGGAGGCACAGTTGCAAGGTCGGGGATTGTATATAATTCACGGTAGGCTCCTGTCTCCTTCAAGCCATCAACTCACTTTCCTTTTGATCGGCTGCACAACTTCACGGCTGCACAACTCCACGGCTCCCCTCACTCAAGTCCTAAAGCGTTTGATTTGAGGCACGCCTTGTTATCAACTTTGACGCTAGGTTACATTTTATTTTAAAGTTCGTGGGCCTGCGTCTATTTATCCTCCTCTTATTACCTGTCTCTTTGATTCCTTTTACCTTGATACCCCGGAAACCATCACCAAGATGAGCACAGAAACAATCCTTATCCTAGGAGGAAGTTTTGCCGGAATTGGAGCCGCCCACTATGCCCTTCGTCACACAATTCCCCAACTACCGAAGAAGAATGGGACAACCTATACCGTTACACTTGTCAATCCATCCAAGAGTTTCTACTGGAGGATCGCGGGTCCTCGTGCGGCTGTGTCTAAAACGATGATCCCTCCAAGCAAATACCTTTATCCCATTGAGCCAGCATTTGCTTACGCCAAGGGGAAATTCAACTTCATCCAGGGGATTGCTACACATGTCGATACTGCTGGCCAGACTGTCTCCGTCACCACCGCTTCCGGCCAGCAAGAATCCATCCACTATATGGCCCTCATCATCGCTACAGGAGTGACCACACCATCTCCACTATTTACACAACCCACTACCGGCGACGATCTCGAAACCACTTACAACAACTTCCAAAAATCACTTCTAACGGCCAAACATGTCGTAGTAGGTGGTGGCGGTCCTGTGGGAGTTGAAACTGCGGGAGAGATTGCTGAATTCCTCAATGGAAAACCGGGATTTCTTTCATCAAGCCCTAAAAACCCCCGGGGTAAAGTGACCCTCGTTTGCGGGGACAAAAAAATGCTGCCTATCCTACGCGAAGCTATCTCTAAGACTGCAGAGATGTACTTAGGAAGACTAGGAGCTGAAGTTTTGTACAATACCAAAGTCGTATCAGCACAACCAAAGGAGGATGGGAAGACAGTTGTCCAACTCAGCGATGGGAAAACTATCGAGGCTGATCTGTACATCGATGCTACAGGTGTGCGACCGAATACTTCGTTCTTGCCAAAATCGCTGCTGGATAACCGTAATCGTGTGGCTTGCGATCCTAAAACTCTCCGCGTTACTGCTGCCGGACCTCTGGTATATGTTGTTGGAGATGTGGGTTCGTATACTCGTGGTGGCGTGATGGATCTTGCGGACGCACTGCCGGTTGCTTTAACCAATTTGAAGACAGATCTCGTTGCGAAGATCACAGGGGCGCAGCCTGGCCCAGACCGTTACTACACGTCCAACTTGAAGGAGCAGCAGATTGCACCTATTGGGACAAGTAAAGGTGTTGGTGCCATGATGGGATGGAGGTTGCCGAGTTTCATGGTTTGGATGATCAAGGGGAGGGATTATATGATTGGCATGTTGGCAGTGCCTACAGTCAATGGTGATGGGTTCAAGAAGGAAGGGAAGTGGAAACCAGAAAACTAGGCGCAGTAGAAAGACTTGAAAAAGAGGTTAGTGTGTGTGTGTGTTAATGGCTGGGTAGAGAGAAAAGAGGAGAATGCTCAGGACAAGTGTGGCTTGCCTGGTATTCTATACATCTCTTTGAAGCGTTGGTTCTGTGGTTGTATATTCGAATTTACACCAAGCTTATTTACCTTGAAGAGATATCCAATTAATCGAATACATTCCTTTTCTATTGCTGATATTGAGCATTGAGAAATATACTATCTATCTTCTAGCATATGCATGTGAACAGCCAACAACATGTAAATGGCAAGATGTCAAGCAATTTCAAATAGAGAGAAAAAAAAAACATCTTGTTCCCTTCATGTCAAAGGACACCCTCTTATTCCATTATAGACATGCTTCACCATAGTGTTATTAGCTTCTTATTATCAGTCCCGTAAAATGGTCGGGCTTGCCAACCCCGCCAAAAATAAGCATGGCCACTAACGAGCCGGACGGCTCAACGCCCG
>JAAZQE010000714.1:0-15715 GCA_013620735.1 Clavariopsis aquatica
GGGGGGGGGGGGGGCAGGATTGTCGGCGGTGTGGAAGCGAGCAGTGTACTATTTGAGACTAGTGCGCCCTGTGAGCAGGCCGTGTTGCAGTGTGGCAAGAATGTTGAGCATTGCACGTTCAAGACATTGGGTTTGATCAAATGTCAGTGGGGTTTTCCTCCAACCTGCGTGGACATCTCAAAGGATCTTGTTGAGCTGTGTATTTTTTTTGGGTTTGTATTATTGTTCGATAGACTATCGAGAACTAGGCAGACGGCGGAATGGCGAGCCTTGCAGATACAGAATAGTCCAGTTTATTAATATATTGCTAGTGTTTTCACCATTGGATACCTGGATTGCGCTTCAAACACACGAAACAGTCAATTCTGCAATCGTGCAACAGCCTATCCAACAACGACCCCGGCCCTCTACCGCATTCTCATGTTGCCTCGCCCTTTCCTCGCCGCCTACAATAAACATTCTCGGATGTCTGTACACCAGCACTTGCACCCCTTGTAGAAGGAATGGATCGGAATGTATTCGCGGTGGTCTAGTAGTCCCTATAAACATCTTCTCCTACTAGTATTATCCATTCACCAATTGCGGTACAGTATCCAATAATGTTGACTCTTGATACTGGATCGAAATCCTACTCCTGTGCATGCATACCCGTATACCATGGTCCCCATTCTCTGACGGAATATTCTCTTTTTGGAAACCCATAAATCCGTATCCGTATTCATATCTACATCTAACCTTATCATTTGCATTTTGGTTTCTGCCCGTGGTTTCCCGTCTCGTTCTCCATCCCTGTTGCACATGTCTCACCCAAGCCCCATAACCTTGCTCTCTCCTGCCTACGTATTTGCCTCTCCACTTGAAGCTGTAATTGATGATCGTACAGTTGATTCTTGCCCCTTTCTAGTTCATTTCTTTCCCCATTCATGTCCTCCTACCCGCGTGTTATTCTCCTTCTTTTCGACATCCAAGTCCGTCTGCTCTTTTCTAAAGATCGGCTCTTGGGCTGTAATCTGGGCTTCACGGGCTTCGAGTCGGTCTTCCTATTCCATAAGTTTTCGATATCGTGTATTGAGATCGAGATCTAGTGTCTGTTTGTGCGACATCAGGAGTCGAATCCAAAAAGCCGTTGCGGGGGCATGGAATCAAAAGGCGCGTTTCCAGTCATCCTATTGGCTGTTGACCAGCTATTCACCATCCCTAAACTAGAACCTAATGCACGTTTACTACTTTGCCGATTGCCTTCCAATAATATTATGTTACTATTTCCATCATCAACCTCCTCATTCTGTCCATGTGATTGTAGTCGTGACCAATCAGCAGACATAATATGCTGGTAAGAATGTTGCTGCGGCACGGATACGAATACACGTGGTGCGGATATGTATGCATTCACTAATCCACGAAGTTGAAGCAAACTAGTTCATCAGGAAGCTGCATGTTTGTTGTATTTTTACTTCACCATATTCCTTCCCCAACAGTATCAATGGAATCCGAATATGCCTGCCATACAATATACACAAGAAGAGCTACCATGATCGAGAGACATTCGATAGGAAAAGAATAGTCTGAGATGAGACCAAGGGGTATCAATGCAAAGTCCATAGTTGCCTCGCCTTACTCAATGCTATTACCAAGGATATAAATAGCAGTCAGATGTATCCTGGGCTCAATAAACCACCTTGCTTTTCGAAACAACCCAGACTCTAAATTATTATGTTTTTCAATGATAACTCAAAAATATACACACAAATACATAATAGTTGGCCTTCAAACACATCAGCTTTCGTCAGCGTCATCATACTGATATCTATCGGAGAAGGAAATGAGAGAAGTAAATTTTGAATCCTCTTGGATGTCCATAGCGGCCCGCATTCCATGATCCTTCAACCATGAGATAGGCACCAGAGCCATGTGACCACTCGAATTCCGAACTAGTTTCGTCTTCGACTTTTCACTAAGAACACCTTTCGGCATCTGAAATGGCGATCCCATCTCTTGGATACCGTCAACACGTTTGTGTCGCTTCTCGAGGATATCAATATCAATGGTGCGTAGTGCAGCGAAATGGTAGATAAAAACCTTCTTCTTCTGTCCGAATCTTCGGCTTCGAGCGACTGCTTGTGCCATCTGGGAATCGTATTCATACTGGCTTTCGGCTAGATGTGGCGAGAGGAAGACTACGTGGTTAGCATTCGTGAGATTACTGTAAAATATGATCAGCATTCTTCTCGGAAGTGGGGTATGAATAATGCTAACACGCCAGAAGCTTCCACCCCCCCAAGAGTCAAGATGAGAACCTTCTTCATTTCCTTAGGATTCACGTTATTTTGAAAATCGTGAATCGTCTCCGGCAGGAGAGCAGACTTGTGGTGGTGCGAGATCTGGTGGTGGATAAGGACCTTCTCCAAGGTGTGTATCGCGGACGCATTGGGCACGAATACAATGCACTGGTCCCCGTCAGGCATGCCACTGATGAGTTTGCAGGCATCGTCTAACTTCTTCCCGAAGCTCTTTTCAATTACGCCAGAATTTATTAACTCTAATTCAGAGAGGTGAATGAAATTACTGGTTTGGACAGGAACATCGCAACCTTTGTGAACACAGGCATCTTTGTCTACCCTCGATTCAAGACACGTCTTGCATGCCATATGTCCACAGACATCGATTAGAACTGTAGGTGGGGTAGATTTTGGACATGAAGGTAAGCTACACCCAAGTTCCAAGGTTTGATATTCGTCACGAGTGGTCGGAAGATATCGGTGGATGGATTCGATGAATCTATAAGATCTCATCCGGGTAGTGAGCTCCTGCGCCGTGGAGAAGATATTGGCTGTAAGCACTTTAAGATGAGCGATAGCTTTATCCTTGCTCATCTTATGATCAGAGTCTTTCACTTCCTTTTCCGCAAGTGTGGAAAGCTTAAGAAATGAGAGTGCTGCATCTTTGTCTCCAAGTCCACGTTTCGCGTCAAGAAGTAGCTTCAGGACTTCGTAAATAGTGTCCGTTTCCCCAAATCGTTCTGACAAGTGTTTCCGGATGCCATTTGCTTGTTTGAGGAGTTCGAGGATCTCGAGTTTGGTCTCTCGGATCTGTACTTTACGTATTTCCATCAAGGCAGTGAGTCCAGAGTCCCCTGCTTCTGTTATAAACTCCAATGCAGAATTGACCAAAGCTTCTTCAGCAGTCTCTGAATTACGCAGGCTCTTTTCGAACCTAAGGTCGCGATGTGATGTGTCCCTAGTCTTAGACGTTCTACCGGACTTCTTCTTCTTAACTTGCATTTTTAGGGATCTCAAATGTTGTGCCAATTCGAGATCAACAGCTTGGTGCGCAATACCGAGTTGAACAGGTCGTAGAGACTCTGTACAAGCAATATGTTCGAGCGATGGAGAATTCTGGCGGACAAACTTGTCCAAGAAGGCTTGTGCACGTTGGTGTCTTGCTTCATGCCACTGGTATGACATGATTTGTGTTCGCGACAAAAACTTCTCGACCGCGGTCTGATCTACAGCAAGTCTCTTTTCCAGTGGTGTTAGCCTTTGCCCATCCCACATATCTCGCCCAAGTTTCACACCAAGTAGAGAAGTGATTTGGTTGATGTCTGAGAAATTGGTCAAGGCTGGTGTCCCTGATAGAATCCAACGTTTGTAGGCGTTCATTTTCTTGACCGCCGCATAGGTGGCATCTAATTCGGTATATAGGTAGTGATACTCGTCCACCACGACACGATTGAATCTGAAGAGCTGGAGGAGGGGTATTGAATATGATGTCCAGTTTCCACCAGAGTCAGATGGTGGAGGCCTAGCCTTCTTGTAAGTCATTAATTTGGGGGTAGGTTTCGCCTCTTTTCTCCCATGGGATTTGGGTTTTGAAGGGTCATAAGTTTGGTACGCGCTCCCATGACCTATTTTAATCGGAACTACTGCTTGGAAGTCTGGAATTGTGAGACGTGATGTGAGAGTACTTTGGGTGTTCTTGTTGAATGCGGTTACGCCAGTTCTTCTGAGCTCTTCCAATCTTGTAGGAATGACTTTGACCGCATAATTCAACCAAGCGTCATAAGCACGCCCTTTTGTTGTTGCTGGCTCAGGTAGAGCAGCAAACCGTGCTAAATCAGCTACATATGACACATGCGCCAAGATTTTCCAAGACAAAATGACGAGGCGAGCATTCTGCACATCTTTGATGGTCAAACGTTC
The DNA here is from genome assembly GCA_013620735.1 of Clavariopsis aquatica. Classification (NCBI taxonomy): domain Eukaryota; kingdom Fungi; phylum Ascomycota; class Dothideomycetes; order Pleosporales; genus Clavariopsis; species Clavariopsis aquatica. The sequence goes on from JAAZQE010000714.1 coordinate 4,200, forward strand.
TAAGTCCGCATACTTCAGGATAAGGAGGATATTATACTCTTCATATTGATCTTTTCCTAGAAAACGCTTGAATTCTTCTCTCCATTGTTTGGCAATGTGCTCTGGGCACACGATTAAAGTGGCAGCGACGTCAATCAGTTTGGGGAGACCAGAAAGTAGTTTGTCATTGTTTTTCACGATGTCATCGGGCTGGTTCCTCTCGAATTCGCTCTGGATGAGTGCAATTGTTGTGACGGTTTTGCCGAACGAAGGTAGGTCTGCTAGAACACCTCCACGAAGAGTAACAGCACAACTTGCTCGCACTTCGAGCCTCCAACCTAAATCATCATGAATTGCTTCCTCTATTTCTTCAATTGTCAAGGTTTGTCCCAACTCTTGTTTCTCCATCCATGACAATGATCTTTTTTGTGTATCAGTGAGTCCGAGCTTCAGTCGTCGAGGGCCAATGTGAGGAATGTCTTTCGAATTACATAGGAGACGCAGTTTCGGAAATGGTATGAAGGCAGCTTCTACGTGGTCTGTCACAATTCTCCAGGATTCGCTACATTTATCGAATCTTTCCAAAATCTTTCTTCTTGCACAATGTTGTAATACTGATATGTTTACAGCTACATTCACCTCAGTTGTCCCAGTTGAGGTGTCTGAAGCACGGACATCGAAGGCAGCAGGTCGCATTTTGACCGCGCGTTCGAATTGAGCTGCAGGCTTGCGGTCTTCATGAGCCGAAGCTTCAAACTTATCGTTAACACTCCACAATATGCGCGGAAATGATGGAGAGCAGTCGCAATTTTTCGCCGCGATTGTTGCAGCAGGAATATCATGCCAATCTGAAAACGATGGCAGTAGCTTGGCACTCTCCAGTGCCCATGAATAGCCGGAGAACTCGTGCATATTGAGACTTTCTGGCACTTGTATATTGAGCATGGTGACAATCTGAGAACAGTCTCCTTGAGATAACGTTGTGACAAACGAGCCTGCTGAAGGCAGATGTACTTGTAGATCAGGAATATTTGTGCTTATATGCATACCGGAGGCTATCCAAGTTCCTGGAACTGTTGCGTTGATACTATTATCCCCTCCCATACTCCATGGCCGCCAAGTATGGTCGAGTCGAGCGAGAGATATCCGAGAGTTGCCGAAAGGGATTCGACGCAAATCATGAGAGAAAACAAAACAGTCCAAAGCACCAGGACCAATTGGATCACAATCCAAGAACAGGTAAAGGGGAGGATCGCTTAACCTTTTGTAAAGGCTAGACATTGCTGTCCCACAGTCTGGTAAAAGGGTGTATTGGCCGACTAAGTTCTCTTCAACTTGACCTTCGGTGCTCTCAATCTTGAGATTGATCGGTACTGTCTCGGATCTATAGTCTGGAAGACCAAGACGATTTCTCCATGACGCCGTAGACTCGGCCGAACCAGAGATAGAGAGTTGACAAGTTTTGGCCTGGGGAATGAACAGTTTCCATTTTGGCTCAAGTAGTGACTTTTCCACGAAGCCGCGGGCAACAGGCTGTTCCAGTGTTTTTCGTAATGTGCTGTTTCCCGGTAAAGATGCTGAACACTTTATGTACAGTCGCCATTCTACAGTTTCCTCGATACAGACTTCCAACGTTGCCTCACTTGACACATAGAGTATTTTCCAACGATGATCCATTCTTACAAAATCGCTAATGGAGAAGCATTGCGAGTTTAAATTTGCTTCAGCGATTCGTTGAGCAAAATTCTTCACAATCTCACCAGCGTCTCTGCTGTCAGTCAAGAATATTTGTTTCTCAGGGAAATTACTCAAGTTTAGGCGAACGGGGAATTGTTGGCGCCATTCTCGAATGAAGTCGGCTGGAGTAATTCGTGTTTTTTTCAAGATGGTCTTGCTGCTGTCATACATGTGCTCAGGGTTTCCTGAACAATTTGTGCATGCCATATGCCCACAACTTTTGCACACCTGCACAGGTGCTTTGGAAATGTCTTTTGCATCCTCGCAGGAACATAATTGCATGCTTCTCTTGGCATCTTGTAGGAGCTTCTCCACATTCACTCCGTTCCATTGAGAGGACTTGAGGGTGTATTGTTTCATAATGGTTGGTGTAATAAGAACTGTTTCCCGAGAGGTGCTGGATTGGGATATTGCTCTGACGGGCTTTTTACGAAGTCCTTTGCTACAATGTATTAATGCAGCTAGAATTGATGCTCCTATGACAGGAGTTGACATGGCATTTCCAGCCAGATCCTGCAACTCTTTCGCTGTCTCATTGCCAAGTAGCAACTTATCTATTGGCATGCCCTGAAGGACAAGAAGCTGCGATCCTGTAAGAGCGGTTTGCTGGTTGCTAACAAAGTCGCATCCGTTAGGTGTGATAGCTGGAACGATTCCCAGCTTAGCACGAAAGCGGTCTACATTTTGTGAAACATCCCAGACTGACATTTTGTGCAGTGAATCATGACCATCGATGGCCGCCAATAGATGAGCAACGTCAAAACAATCGTAAACGCGCGTTGACTGAGAAAAATAAAATTTTCGGTTCGCAAAATCCGGAGGACACACGCTACCATTTTCGTTGAAATGCGATATCGGGTGTTTCGTGCCTAATCGAAGAAGTAGTCGCATCCGCTCATACCTTAATTTGCAAAGAACCCAGTCAGTTTCCGAGAGAAGACTTGTGTAAATGTGTTGACTGGAAAGTTTCTGAGGGAGCCAAGCTTCAAATGGGCTGCTACACGGGCACGCCATTCCCTTCATTGTTCTCTGCCAACCATTCACGGCCTCTTTTGCACCCGCACCATATAGTTCCTTGTTTATGGCGATCATGTACATACGCTGGCGTGTCTGAGGAAGCCCATATTGTTTGGTATCACAGAATTGCCAGGAGCAGTCATAATCGATACTTGCCCAGTGCTGTTCCACTTCGTTCCAAGTCTTAGTGTTGCTTTTGACATTTTCAACCAACACGATAGCTGGGCGAAACTCCTTGACAAAATTGTAGAGGGCCTTCCATGTATCAGAAGATTCACCTCCATCTTTCAAAGTCTTTTTGTTCGAATTCAAATTCGAGAGATCCTTGCACACAAATCCAGCAATCAGTAAATCAATTTGACGCGGAATCTCTACCTCGGCTCCATATGCTGTTGTAGCTGATGTCTTGTGGGGAATCGAGTCGCTCGGGATAAAATCGCGTGCGTCTCTGAATAGAATATTCGGGTGGAAATTTCGCTCAATATATCCTTGTTTAATAGGGTCTATCTCGGTACTGAACAGATGATTAACCGCAATTGGAGCCATTCCTTTTTGCTCGAGAGCTACGATATTCGTCAGTGTCCATACGAGCATTAAGATTACTGCCCATCATCACGCCAAAGGAGCATCGCTGGTGTGGTCAAAATAAGGGCGCTGATGGTAGATGCAGCATGGTTTAGGAGGGCTGGGTTTATTTTCTCGGCCTCCACCACGAACTCCCTAAACACTGAAGCAATTCTCCCTGGCTGTTAAAAAAAAGAACAGAAAATGACCTCTTCTTACCTTTAGAAATTTGCTGCAAGGCTATTAATGGGGCCTCCGTTCCAGAGAAAATGGTAGCGACATTCAGAGGTAGTTTTCCCTTTTGGAGGTTCACAAGTGCATCCCCCAGTGAAAGTTCTAACGCTTTATTGACCAAATCTACGAACAAATCCCCGATGTTGGAGATTGGCGGAAGATCTAAGCGTACATCACCCTTACTGTTGCTCTTCTTGACTGAAAGTTTGGCTGGGTTTGCCACTTTCCGAGACCTTGCAATAGGGGCTGCGGTAGTAGTGGTGTCGTCATCGTCATCGTAATCGAATTGATCGATTTCGCTTTCAATTGTGTTTATCTGGTCAAACAGTCGGTAGCCGTTCACATCGGGTCCAGGTCCATTACTAGATATCGTGACATTGTCCATGTAGTCTTCATCGTCGCTTTCCATGTCTATATCATTGTCAGAGCCCTCAAAAATGGAAGTGTCGTCATTGTGTAGCTCCACGTCTGACTCTGTCTGGAGCACATAAGAAACCCTCTGGGAAGCGCGGCGTTGCAACCGGGACGAAGCACAATTCCTAATGGCCAGACTAGTCTTGCTAGTGTTCATGTCAGTCTTATCTTCACCACTTTCACCCCCTTCTACAGTTATCTCATCTAACCCTGGTGCTTCTTGCCATGTGTGTTTGATACCTGGTGTTCGATGGGAGCGGCGCCTCGATTTAGACACTATGGTATCTCCCATCGCCTCGTTCAGCGGTGTGTCCTTTTCCCAATCCAAGGTTCCCGTGGTTGTCAGTATCCCCATTCCAGAACGACGGTCCGGCTGGGTGTCAGATGGTGAATCATACACTATAACTGAACTGTTTGAGATCTTGTTCATGGACTGTTTGACTTTGACATTTGCAGGTATAACAACTGATACCATTGTTTTGTAGCGCCTCTGTTGCAAATCCTCTGCAATCAACTGCTTTTGAATCATCATAGCTTCCGCTTCGTCTTTATCTTCTATTGCGTCCTCCTCTTGGCCCCCTGTTTCGGTGATGTTCTTGTGTCCTAGAGACGGTCCTCTAGTTGTAGCTGGTGTGGTCGATGGCGCTATAGAGTATAATGGCGTAATATTTCTCGTTGATTGCTCACGAGTGGACGAGTCATCAGATGGTATCGAACACGCTCTTTTCTCTGAGATAACGTCTGCTAGCGAGGGTCTGAGTGCCAGACCCAAATTCCGTTTCCAGGCCGGGACGAAGCCGGTACGAGAAGGTCTGAGGGTTCCGCTACGGTAAACGGCATCTGTTTAACGCCATTAGTGGGGAAATAAGTATACAGGTCTAAATATTCGTGCGAAAGCATACCCTCGATCTTGGTCATCTTTGGTTCAGGTGGATCATTGACTCTCGCTGCAGATTGGTATTCACTACCACTGTCTTCGTCTTCGCTTTTGCTAAGCCGTCGCTTCTTTCCCAGTGTTGGCATTTTGGCCCAAAAGCAATGTGATTAGAACACGGAAAAATCACGATGACGGCATGAGAGGCGACGGGATTAGCGGGACTTCAATTAGACTCCTCCTAACAAAATGTTAGAGCTGGAGGACGCGTCGCGGGTAATCCCTGCAAGCGCGTGGCCGGTATTCACGTGATGGCACTAATCCAAGCAGAGCCGACCTCGGCAGCTCGAGTCGTTGCTAACTCCACTTCGTATAAGGCGCCCACCAATGTCAATGGAAGTCGTCCTGCTAATCTACCCATTCTCTGAATCACCCAGCTACCTAATTCTACTCCCTTCACTCGACACACATCAAGCTCAACAATTCAGCAATGCCCAATCACCCGCTCCTCCTTGCAGCAGCCGTCGCCCACGGCGTGCTTAGCTTGGGACACACAGTAAGTTTGATCAAGCCTCTTGGGTGAGATAGATTGAACGGAAAGAGGGCTCTTTTTTTGTGTCAAGGCTCATGAAATCAAAAAATTGGTAGACCAAAGGCATGGAGCAATTCAAACACCCATCTCTGAAGCAAATTCCTGCACTACTGCGAAGCACTGTTCAGGCGGGATGGTATGAAGGAAGCGTGTTCTTCGCTATCATGTGTGAGTGTCTCGCTTTCCCAACTTCACATCTTTCTTCTACCAATCAACCTCTTCACCTCCACCACCAATCCTCATCTGACCTCCAGCACCCTACAGCCGTCCTAAACTACAAGTGGTCCTCGACCGGCCTAGTCGACGGCCCAGATAAGATCCTTGCATCCCTTATAACATCCCTCCTCTTTGGCTTTGGCGCAAATTACTTCCGGGCCGGCGACAAACCAACAGCTGTCACACTCGCTATTGTCGGCGCTCTACAAGCGCTTGGCGCGAAGCGAGCTGCATTGTAAGTGAGAAAAACACGTGACGAGTTTATGGTGGAGAGAGGGAGATGTGAAGTGAAGAAATGAATTACGTGATTTCGGGGGAATGGAACTGGTAGAGGTACTATGGTGGACACGTGCATTGTGCTAGCTATAAGCTATATAGTTTAACGGTGCTGTTAGTTTGCCGAAAATATGGAATTGCTGTATTTTTATTACCCAACACCAACTCGTCATGTGTCAGCAGAACATATCACGGCTTGTTGAAATCAGACAGAGGATAGCGACTACAGTTACGATACATCTCACAAACTGTTAAAAAGAGAAAAAAAAATACCCCATTGTTGTAATGGTGCTTCGTACAGGCTCGTGGTCATCATGTGTACTTCGTGGAACTGCTTGGTGACCTCTACGCTAAAGAAGACGAACCAGTGACCTCACAAAACACAAACACACGCAACAAATCATAAACATTATTCACTATAAGTCTCATTTATTCTCGTTTGTTCGTAATCCATGAGCAATTGCTCATAACTTACTACTCACTTCTCAGTCTCGTCATGAAAATGCATCATGGCCTTGTGCTCAGGGTTTAATCCACCACGATGCTAGTAATACCATTAAACACCCATGCTAAGCTTGACTGGTGTCAAAAAAAAAGGCCCTCCATATTGGGCTAAGACATCAAGACTCCCGTATTTTGTGCTCTTATAGATAAGCTCACAAGCCCACCTCCACTACTGAGATTCCTTCGTCTTCTTCTCCAAATCAATCGGAAACCTCTTTAGAAAGGAAATAAGGTCAGTTTTTTTTTATTCAAGACGGGCTCATGGAAAGGGATAGAAGTGGCATAAACATGTGAATGGTAAATCAATAGACTAACGTACCCTTTTTGGATCGGCTAACAGCTCCCGTAGTCTCTCCCAATAATACTCATGGGCCTCCATACGTCCATCCGCGTGATTCTCGTCCTGGGCCAACTGCTCAAGCTTTGGAAGTGCACGCTCAAACTCCTCGACGACATCCTCGGCCCAGTTACTCTTCTCAGTGACGCCACCCTCACTGATGATGGAGCGTTTAGTGCTCTTGGATGAGAGAAGTACCCTGCCCTTGAAGTTGGTACTAATGGGGCGGCTCTTTTCAATAAGTGGCTCTGGTGGGTCAGCTATGGGGAGGTCGGTAGATTGGAAGGCGATGTATTCTTGGATGCGATCATTGATTTTGGGGGCACCAAGGGCGATGGGGATCGAGCTAGTATCTTGGGGGCGAGTGAGTATGTTTTTTCTTTGAAAAGTTGTAAGAAGTCTAGTTTATAGTTACCGTCGTTGATATCCTCATGGTCATTGTTTCCATCAGCTTGATCTTCTTCGTTTTCCCCATCAACAGTCGGGACTGGTCCAGAGTGGGAACTAGAATCGTTGTCCATGACAGACGGACGATCCTCCACTTTGAGCTGCGCAAGGCGATCGCCAAGCAAGCTAAATCCACGTCCACGAGCATAGCTGTACTTGAAGCTACGCACGCTGGGAGCCGGGGAGAAGTACTCGGGTGTGTTGACCGGTGGACTCGGGAACTGCGCGGCCTCGGCGGCTTCATTTAGGTCTTCCTGAATCGGACCGAGGATTTTTCCAACAGCGTTGAAGTCAGTCTCGGGCACGGGTTCCGGCATCTCGGTAGCATCCGTACGCGGAGTGTGGTTTGGCGGAGTCGGCACGCCAGAGGACGTGGACGCCAGCGATGTGACTTTGATGACCATTATTATCGCTATTGGTGGATTAGACTAGGTTCCTATGTCGATTAATTGAAGGACAAACACAGCAAGGGAGCTTACAATTGATTTTGAAAGTGGTAGAGTAGCGGAGAGAAGGATGTGGATAGAGTCACTTGGGGAGCGAGGAGTGTGGTTTGTGGCTTGTAGACAGGTACTGAGTTTAACTATCCGTGTGGAAGTGGAGCCGTACGGTGAAAGCGTGATGCGGTGAAAGCACGAAGAGACAAGTGAAAGAGAAATATTAAGTAAATAACGTTGGTAAACAACTCCCCTAGATATATAAATGAACATGAAGGGTTCCAAGGCAGGAAGCTACCATGTGATAGCAAGGAACATTATACGTATTCTCCACCCAGAAAATGTATACCCATGGCAGCTTCAGGCACCTACTGCAATTGTCCGATCTGCGTCCAAACCACTGCCTCTCGGCACTGCAGTTCGCTGCCTCGCAAACTCCAGATCCGCAGAGGGGGTCCTGAAAACGGAGGTGCTAGAAGGCAAGTCCTGTAGTGTAATCAGCTCTCCTACGGGCGCTCTTCTATCCATACTTTTTTTCTTGCGTCGTCTCTGCACCCACGGGGTACAATTATAGTATCTATTCAGATTTCAGACTCTAGGGAAACCTCAGCGTTGCAGAATCAGATACACATACCCACCACAAGCAAAGACACCAATCCATAGTGCCAACTCGGTGCCATAAATCACCAAACCCAAAACATCGATCTTAGGCTGGAATAGAATAGACACGAGGGAGAATACATCGCCAGCGGCATCGATTCCCACGAAAAAGAATGATATGCCGCGGACAGTGCGATGAACGTATATGTCATAGTAATGGCGGAGTACTCCAGCAGCGAGCAGGGTGGCAGAAAGGACAGCCATGAGCGTCAAAGGCCACTGAAGTTGTTTCTCTTTGGCAATACGCAGAGTAACAATGAGTGCAGTTTGTACGCCACCCATGACGCAGGCAATGGGTATAATGACGGCGAGTGCGCGAAATATGGACCATTTCTATGGTAGTTACGATCAGTTCATTTTAATTCAGCAGACGTGAGTTAAGAGTTGCGGTATACCCTTTCATAGTAATAACACTGAATCCAAGTGACCAAGCTCAAGAAGGTCAACAACTGCGGCTGTACCCTGAGAGCAACATTGTATTCTTCCACAATATTATAGACGCCGAGGGGTACACCTGCCGATGCCCAGAGCATCATCATGGTCGGCTGCAGCCCAATTGCATTGTGCCTTTTCCAGTTGATCGCAATTTGTGGGATCAGCTGTCCATGGTCAATTATTGTTCCGGCATTCATGCATCCATTTGCATTTGGGTGAAGCAACCTGGATTGACCAACACACCTACACTCGTCAGCTTTGCCTATTCCATTTTTTTGGGCTCATGATTGACATACCGCGCCTAATGTCCCCAGCACATTCGCAGCAACAGGGACATACATTTTTGAAAATCGTGCTCGAGTAATGTATGTTGGATTAGTCGGTCGTTCTTCTTTGAAAAGCTCCAAAGGGTTCAAGAGGTCAAACGGGCCAATCAGCTCATCCCGAGAGCTCAAGGGACCCATGCATAGTACGGACGACCTCGGGAAAGATCCATGCATGCCGGTCGCCGTATTTCAAAGCATCAAAGCTTCAACGTGCGACCACACACTTTTGCACGCGTGGCGGAGAAGAGAATATGGCGCAGGACGAGAATTTAGATAAAAAAGACGACGCACAGTGGGATGCAGGACCGAAGAAGTTGCCTAAGGGCGTAGTACTGGGTCCCGACGGCAAGCCGTGAGTAACCTCTGGTGAACATGTGTGCCCGGAGCTCTTAAACACCCAATTTTCATTTTCTCCTCAAGTTGGACAGAGTCTCTAACAAACATGGACAGATGTCGCTCCTGTACCGACGTATCCTCTTGGTTTGCCATGTCCAAATCTGCCAGCAGCACCACTACTGCTACCCGTAAACTTCCTCCACCCCTTCCACCCACCGATTGCCCACCCGATGTCGTGGAGCTCGGCCGCAGTTCATGGACTCTTCTACACTCGATAACCGCGACATACCCAGAAAACCCTCCACCGGACCTCCAATCCGAAACCAAGACTTTTATCCACACATTTTCAAAGTTGTACCCATGCTGGCATTGTGCGTCTGATTTCCAGAAATGGCTGAAAGAGGACAGGAATGCGCCGCGGGTGAGCTCGAGAGAGGAATTCGGACAGTGGATGTGTGAAGCACACAATGCGGTTAATGTTAAGTTGGGCAAGAAGGAGTTTGATTGTAAGAGGTGGGAGGAGAGATGGCGGACGGGTTGGAAGGATGGAAAGTGTGATTAAGATGGGATGGGATGGGAAGAGGAAATGTTGTTGTGTTGGTTGATAGGGGGTAGTCATACATGTTTGGGTCAAGTATGGGAAGGAAATGGTTGAGGCAACACTGTATACATACATACATACATACATACACACACACACACACACACTGCATAGCGAGGATTCCACTCTTCACATTAGACTGGCGTTGGGAAATAGAAATACCACTCTCATCTTTTCTATCAAAGTTTAAGAATAGGCCACTTGATAAGATGACAAACTCCCTTTGATAGGTTGAAGTGCACGTAATGTAGTGTATTCTGGGCTGCACAAGGAAGACTGTTTGGGTGGTTGTTGGTTCAAAACCAAAGCAGCAATTGCAGGATTTGATGACCGGGTGTAGCATTAAGACACGGGTATTAAGGTAGCCGAAATAGTGCTACCTCAAGAACAAGGCGAAGAGTCAGTGGAATGCGCCCTTAATAATGGATGAAGTCTAGAGGTTGCGGTGAGGATACTCGGCTGCTCAGCTGAAACACTTCCAGAAGGTCTCATATGATTCGATGTCAAACACCAGGAACCAGTGGCAATGGGAAAAGACGGCGGCAGCGTGTGCAGGTCCCGGGGCCTGGAGTGGTGACAAGACACGGGTTTCCCATCAGCATCCAGGGCACTGGGACGGCGCTGGCGGGCAGCGGTTGGTGGTGGTTGGTGGTGGTTGGTGGTGGTTGTGCGGAAAGAGATGGAGGGACGCCGCATGCGCGGCAGACACCCCATGACTTCGGCACCGTACGTAGCCGCATTGCCCTTTCGGCGTCAAACCGCCATGCCCGCTAGGTGTCGGCGGTGCAGACTTCAAACAGGGACCCTGTCCCCCTGCAGGCGGAGGAGGGCTGGCTCAGCGGTTCCTCGCGCAGGTGGTTTCAGACGTTTGCCCTACAATGCTTGGCCTGTGATGTTGGACCTTGGGCGCGCAGCCATGACGACGGTGTAGGCGTTGAGCAGCTGCACGGCGGCGCCCATTTGGCGGGCCCGTCTGGTGATTTGAAAAGGCGCAATAATGGGCGAGGTGGTGGTGAGGCGGGCGAAAAGCAACGTAGTGCCGGGGCAGGCGACGAGGACGATGCGAACGGCGAGGGCCTTGGGCGGCGCCGCGATTTGGCGCTCAACGTGTGCTCAACTCAACATGGGCAAAGACGTGGAGCAGACGGAAGCAGGCGGGCGTGTTGATAGAGGTGCATGCTCGTATCCGATACAGGCTTACCAGAAATCACAGGAGCAGCGCGGAGTCTGTGAGGCGTGAGACAGGAACTACGGGTCACACCAATGGCGGTTGACACGGCGAATAGCGTGGTTGCGTGCCAGCGGCTAGGGGGGCCCACGACTCCAGGCCCGCTGCACCAGCTGCACCAGCGGCCACTGTCAGGCACGGCCAGCGACTGGAAACAGGCCTATATCTGCGCGCTGCATCGCCGCCGCTGTTGCTGCTACTGCTGCTGCTGCTACCTCCGCCTCCTCCCGACCATCCACCATCGACGCACTGCTCGAGTGGGCGCTGCTGTTGATTCTGTGCCTGTACGAGCTCTTGTTCAC
>JAAZQE010000715.1:0-15704 GCA_013620735.1 Clavariopsis aquatica
TTTCTTATCTACTTCAATTGATACCCGGCATTTGGCATTGAGGGTAGAAATCTTCGTCCTATATGCTATAACAGGTTATCATAAATAGACCCTTCCATTGTCTCTTACGAACCACTCAGCACAGTTCTTTTTTCTTGGACATGCGAGTCTTCCTATGCCGTCTCCAGTCGATATATCATATTTGGTCGGTAAAATTAGCATTATCATAACATCCCTTGCCTACTGTTCATATATAATCATGATCCATATGCGGCCAATTCACCGGTGACTCCCTGGCATCCACATCGATTGGGTGATTCGCATCACCTTCGATCTCGACCTTCTTCACCTTAGCCCTAACCCGCCCCTGTTTGCCTCTACCTTCAAAATCCAACATCCAGTCCAATGCCAGGCTCTGTGACGTACTTCCCACGCCGTCCTTGACCCAGTTATATGGTTCTTTTAGCTCAATTTCAGCCTCAATGTTAAAGGTCCCCCAGCCCAGACGGCGGACTTCAAAGGGGGCTTTTTTGAGGACAACATGTGGTGGGCGGAAAGTTGGATGCTATTCACAACCATCTATCAGCTCTGGCACCCCGGGTGGAAAAAGGGCAACTGAATGGGGGGAGCAGACAACATACCAGATTAATTCTAACCTCTTTCACAATGTCCAGCCGCGAAACTCGCACAAAAAAGGTCCAATTATGCTTATTCGGCCCGTCGTCTCCGCCTCTCTCAATCCGATGTCTATTCCCAATCAAAATCATCAAGCCCTCCACTCCGTCCTGCCCCACCCTCACACCCCTCTCAGTCTCCTCTTCCACACGCCGCTCCGCGTACGTGACTGGATATCGCATCACCAGTACTTTCGCGAGGTCTTCATCAAGCGTAGCTGTGGTCGCGGTGCGGCACATTGGACAGCCGGCTTCGAGGTCTGGCGTTGGATCGTAGTGCGGATCAAAGGCAGAGAGGCTAAGGTCCAACGAAGAGGGCACAATACGTGTCAAGGTGGACGCGTCGGCCCATTGTGCCATGCAGGATGAGCAGAGAAGGTGGTTGCATTGTGTTCGGACGGGCGCATAGAGGAGGAGGTGGCAAATGGGACATACGTCATCGTGTTTGACGGTTTCTGCGGTTGGGGTGGACAAGGCCATACTGACTGGTGGTGGTAAGAGTTCAGGGTATGTTGAACAAGGGATCTGGGGGAGCCAGGAGAACGGAGAATTGAGATTGCATGGCTATGTCTATTATTGTTGTAATAGGCTAGGTGCAGGACACCTAGTCGCGGGGCGTGCGCCAGGCAGCACTCGGTGATGCATGATGGGGTGCATGCCTGCTCGGATAGTTGCACGTGATAGCGTGTAAAATCCATCCTTACGCTTTGTTTCCATATCTGAAAGAATCCTGTTAGAGGTGGGGGGAGCACAAAATTTAGGTCTGGGATAAGAGGCTGTAATTTTCCTTACTAAGCTCACCTCTTCGTGGAAGACGTTTCTTTACTAGTACTCAACGATTTTCTTTACACTTGAAAATGGTTATATAAAATAGTCATATATGGGGGTTCGAGTGGGTTCAAGTAATGATTGAATCTTAGTCTAGCGAAGCAGAGATCTAATGCTACAGTAACAGTACAACAGCGCGTCATACTTACAAGTGCAAGTCTGGCATGCTGATATCCTCCTCCATAAGCCCCATAATATACCTTGACCCTGAGAACCAATCCTGAACAGAATTATGTCCACTGGCACTCCCATCCATCCCTTGGCCAAAGCCCTCCATCCCCGGAGGCATGACCGGAAACGTTGTGGCCATTGGCCATGCTGAATTTGATACTAGACCCAGTGCACTAAGATATGGATCAAACTGTGTCATTGCACTTGAATCAAAGCCCCCTATGCTTTCATTTGCTGACGGGTAGAAGCCACCTTGGGTAGCTCGGGACACGATGTCGGACGCTTCATTGGTTTTGGCCTCGACGTATATCTTGGCAACTTGGAGGAAGAGATGACACATCTTGTAGAGCTTGTCGGCACCTTCAGAAACAGTACGACATGATTCTAGCGAATAGACAAACGAGGAGAGAGATGATAGGTCGGTGGGGTCGCAATGGGAGATGACGTTGCTGAAGATGACGATGAATGGAGTGAACGGAGCCTGGAGCACAGACCTGCGAATGCTGATGTTAGTTGAATCAGAGGGAAGGAAATGTCTACACACCAGTGCACGTAGCCAGACCACAAATCCTCATTGCCTTTAATGTTAAATTTTTCACTAGCTCGTTGATGGGCAAGTAATGCCGCACGAGCTGACTCGAGACAAGCTGCAGAGAAAGTTACATTGTCCGGACTCACTGCACGCTGGATGAGGGTAGCAGTAGAGTAGTGGGTGGCAACGTCGGCGTGGTAGAATAGATCTCCAACTTCACCATAGGATTTTGGAAACTCGAGTTTCATCTGTTCACAGATTAGAATCGCCAAATTCTACAAGCACCGAAAATTGTATGAAACGAACCTCTGTACGCTCCGCCCACGCTGCATCAAGCTGATTTACCAAGTCTATTGAGAGTACAGACCGCTCCTCTTCGGATTTGAGAAAAGCAGCGGGGCTGAAGAGTAGTTCGTACGTCTTCCCTTGAATTTGGGCGACTCTGATCCAATACACTAGCGTGTCGGTCATTGGTGGAACGGGGTTGCGGTACGTTGCTATGCTCGAGGAATTTGGGTAAGGGAGGGACATGTCCCAGTCCTGACACGACGAAGCCCTACCTAGACGGAGAGAGAGGTTTTTATCAAGCATGTAGATGAACCAGAAGGCATGAACCTTTGCGGTGCGCTGCTCCTCTGTGTCGTCTTTCATAGTCTCATACCGATGATAACCAAGGCTCTGGCATAGACTTACAGCATTAGAAATCATGATCCAGCATAGCGAGGGCTTCGATAGTTCGATTGCATAGGCCCCCTGATGCATAGTTAGCCCGAACTTTCGGCGCCAGCAACTGGAACCAGGTAGACTTACAGCAAGTAAGAGGGCTAGGATATTTTCATAGGTCGGTGGGAGGACAAGGGGTAAATTGCTCATGGCCGTCTCCATCTGGATTTGGCAGACATTGGCATACTGTCGATGCCTTGCAACTCGGCTATCCTGAGACGGATAGCACGCAAATTCCATGAAGAGGTTGTAAAGGACGCCATACACAAGAACGCGACGAGCGGCGGAAGCGTCATTCGGGTAGTCGAAGGTCTCTTTGAAGATTGCTCGTTGTTTTTGCAGTGCTAGAAAGGGAAACACGACGGAAAAACACATGGTTGGAAAATCTACGCATGGTCAATATATAAAAAGAAATGGGCTGATTGAAGGGGGCAGAGGCATACTTGAAGCCTTATCAAGCACATCCTCCACTACGTCCCATGGTGGCCTTTCTAGATTCGCTGGATCTACATCGGGCAGCGCGTGGGTGAATGAGGGCAAAGTCTGAACATTTGTTGTCGAACTCTTCTGGCCCTGTTTTGTGACCATATGTTGCAGAGTTGTCAAGGCATCCTTGATGTCTGCATTCTGCACAATGGATGGCGTGTTCCCTACAGCTTGTTCGAGGTAGTCGCGAGCGACTTCGGACTGCGAGTTGAAGGTTGTTTCGCCTTCAAAAGGCACAGAAGCTCCTGTGATGATGGTTTCGGATATGGATGAAGATTTGGGGCTCCTGCCTACTCTACTAGACCTAGTCTGACTGCTCCGTTCGGTGGGCTCTCTTTGAATGTCAAGGGTGGTCAACTTGGATGCAAGATTCTCCAAGACCTGCTCAATACTAGCCAGGCGGTCCTCTATGCGATCGATCTTCTTCTCACTGCAGTGCAGCGGCTTAGGTTAGCAGGCGGCTTTGGTGCATTTTTTATGTTGGAAGTTGGAATTAATGGCCGGGTCCGTGGCCTTGGACGCACAATGTGTTCAGCACCGGTGACCTACTATTCGTCTGAGATGTGTATCCTCTGTTTCTGGGCCTTTTGTGTTGGGGCCGTGGTTATACATGCTGAGGGGGGGGATTAACAGTGCTCTGCTGACTCGGCACGATGCGACTTCGGGGACAGAGCAACACACTCAACTTGCTCGCGCGGCAATTGGAACATGGGATGGCTCGGTCGCAGCGAATCTTTCGTGATCTGCACGAATCACACTATGTTGTAAAAGCAAGTTAGCGGGCGGGCGTCTAATTTTGCGCGGTTGCAGGGGTTGGTTGCATACGGCACGCTGGATCTTGGTGGCCCCGTCGGAGGCCAGATCCATTTCATCTCTGTTCTCCATGGCGGGCGGGTAGGAGATTCGGCATGCATGCAGGCAGGCGGCGTTCGGGGTGCGAGAAAGGCGAGGAGCTTCTTTTGCAGGATGCCGTGAAGGAAAATAGTCGTGCTCGGAGGGACGGAGTTGTCGGGCCCCGCGGCATGTAGCTTATGTGCAGGTAAGCGCAGAGTCAAGGCATTTGCTTCAGGACAACAGGCCACTCGGAGAGATTCCATGGACGCTGGCCAGGCAGCAGCTCCATCGTACTGTTTCGGGCTATGGATGCGAGATGCCCAAGGGCGGAGCGGCGGACGTGAAGGGCTGCGCGCAGTCACGTGATCAGGGGTAGGGCGTGCCTTTGACACATGATGTCACCACTTGCTTTAGCCGCGTTTCGACGCGCACAGCCAGGGCACTCTTCTGCCATGGCCACAACTCCTACTCGGGGTGCGCGGGCTGCGAGACCGCGGCACTGCGAGAGGCCGGACGGGCTCATTGGCCTGTTGACAGTGCAATATAGAGCAGGCTTCCTGCGCTCCTACAGCTTCCAGCACGCTCACTCGACACCACAAGCACCATCATGTCCCCAGCCGAGAAGCCGGATCCAGAGCAGCCTCCGTGTAGACAACCCAGCGACGGCTCCGACAATGGCGCCAACAACCACGCCCAAGATGATGGCGAAACCAGCAAGAGTGTCGGCGCAGGGCCAGAGGAGGCCTCGGGTGGTGGGATGGGGAACTATCTTCGCGTCTTCAGGTATGCCGATCGGCTGAGCTGGACTCTCAATACTGTGGCCTTCATTGCCGCAATCGCCGCCGGCACCCTTCTGCCTCTCATGGACCTTGTCTTTGGCAAATTCGTCACCACCTTTACCGGACTGGCGCTGGGCACTGTCTCTCCGGCACGCTATCGCTCCGAAGTGAACAAGTACACGTGTGTTCCATGTTGTTGCCCTCGGTCACGTGCATGCTAATCCGCATCTAGACTGTATTTCATCTACCTCTTTGTCGCCAAATTCGCCCTGGTGTATCTCCACTCGGTGGCAATATCAATTGCTGCTATTCGGACTACCAAGGCACTGCGAATTGACTTCATCGAGCACACACTCCGCCAAAACATTGCATTCTTCGACTCGGCAGACGCCGGGTCCGTAACCACGCAGGCCACGACCAATGGCAACAACGTCAACAACGGAATCTCCGAGAAGCTTACCCTCACCATCCAGGCCCTCTCAACATTTATAACCGCCTTTATCGTAGCCTTTGCTGTGCAATGGAAACTTGCCCTCATCACCGTCTCTATTGTGCCAACCATCCTCGTTGTCGTCGCCATTTGCGTAAATATTGACAATAAATACGAGTCTGAAATGCTGTCCATATACTCCAAGGCTGGGCTTCTAGCAGAAGAAGTCTTCTCCACCATGCGCACAGTACACTCCTTTTGGCTCAATCCGCTCTTGACAAGCAAGTACGACTCCTTGCTCGGGGATGCTACGAAAGTCGGTATAAAAAAGTCTCCAGTCCATGCAATTCTATTCTCCACCGAGTTCTTTTGCGTCTTCTCCGGTTATGGTCTAGCCTTTTGGCAGGGTATCCGGATGTTCACCAGCGGTGAGATAACGCAATCTGGTCAGGTCTTTACGTGAGTACAGCGTGCCCAGGTCTCGAAGTGCTTCGCTGATGCTTGATGCAGAGTTATTCTTGCCATTATTGTAGCTGCAACTGCTATGACCCAGATTGCCCCCCAAATCCTCACCATTACGAAGGCTGCTTCGTCTGCTGAGGAGCTTTTCAAAACCATCGATCGGGCTTCAGAAATCGATCCACTTTTTGAAGGAGGGCATGTCCCAACCGAGTGCCTTGGAGATATACAAATTCGGGATGTGTGCTTCGCGTATCCTGCAAGGCCTAATGCGACTGTGTTGAAGGGATTGACCCTCTCCGTACCTGCAAACAAAACTACAGCCCTGGTTGGAGCCAGTGGATCAGGGAAAAGCACCATCATAGGACTGTTAGAGCGCTGGTATGATCAAGCAAGTGGCACACTATTTCTGGATGGCGTGGATATACAAAAGCTAAACCTGAGGTGGCTTCGGACCAGTATGCGGCTTGTTCAGCAAGAGCCCGTACTTTTTAGTGGAACTGTCTTCGAAAATGTTGCATTTGGCCTGCTCGGGGCCGGGAAATCGACACTACCAGTGACGGAACAAAGAGCTTTGGTGGAAAAGGCATGTAAGGCTGCATACGCGGATGAGTTTATCGAGCAACTACCCAACGGCTACGACACTCAGGTCGGTGAGCGAGCCATGATGCTCTCTGGTGGACAGGTGTGTGGAATGGAATCCCAAGCGACACGTGCATGACTAATTGAAAATATAGAAACAAAGACTCGCTATTGCTCGCAGCATTGTTTCTGACCCAAAGGTACTGCTTCTGGACGAAGCAACAAGCGCGTTGGATCCAAAGGCAGAGAAGATTGTGCAACAGGCCCTCGACAACGTCTCTGAGAGCCGAACAACAATTGTAATCGCACACAAACTTTCTACTATTCGAAATGCAGACAACATCGCGGTCATGGCCAATGGTTGTGTGGTAGAGCAGGGTACTCATGACGAACTGATTAATGCCAACGGTGCATACGCTCGCCTTGTCAGAGCTCAGGATCTGGGACATGGGGATGATGATGATTTCGATGGAGCCGATAAGGACGAACAAATATCTCTTGTCCGCACCCAGACCCAAATTGCATCCATTCATGGCGAAGCTTCAAAAGAGAAAGGGGAGGATGGCATTGGCTACAGTTTGATCCGATGTATTTTCATCATGCTCCGGGAGCAAGCCGACCTATGGCCCTGGTTTCTTGCTTTGGCGATTGCGGCAACCTTTGGAGGTTAGTGGGATCGAGAAAACGCGTGCATCCTTTTCACTAATTACAATGCAGGCCTCACTTATCCGGCGCAAGCCGTACTGATGTCAAGAATTATTCAAGCGTTTGAACTTCCACCAGACCGGGCAAGGGCTCAGGGAAACTTCTATTCGTTAATGTTCTTCATGGTAGCCATAGGGAATTTTGCCGTTTACGCTACCATCGGCTGGGCAAGTAACATGGTGATTCAGGTGTGTATAGGCTATGTGTTGTTGTCAAACCACTAACATACCACAGAACGTTTCCCGCAGATATCGACGCGAAATTTTCGAACTTATCCTCAACCAGGATATGAATTTCTTCGACAAGGCTGAGAATGCGAGTGGCGCACTTGCATCCAATCTCTCGAGTTATCCGAACAACTTGTTAGAACTCCTAGGCTTCAACATTATGTTAATCCTTGTCTGCGTTGTCAATGTTGTCTCCAGTTCGACCCTGGCGCTCATCATGGGCTGGAAACTTGGACTGGTAGTGGTGTTCGGAGCTTTGCCACCTGTTGTCTTTGCAGGCTACCTCCGCATCCGGCTAGAGTTCAAACTCGAGGAGGACACTAGCAAACGGTTCTCTAGCAGTGCTGCTTTGGCATCGGAGGCCGTATCAGCCATCAGAACCATATCTTCACTTGCTTTGGAAAAACACATTTTGGGCATGTATCGAAGTCGTCTACAAGGCGTCGCAAAATCATCAATGAAAGCACTGGTATGGACCATGTTTTGGTACTCTCTCACTCAGTCGATTTCGTTTCTAGCTATGGCTCTGGGTTTCTGGTATGTTCAAAACAGAACATTCTATCAGTTTTTCTCGCACACACTAACCGTACATATATAGGTATGGTGGACGTCTTATATCATATGGCGAGTACACATCAACCCAGTTTTTCGCTGTGTTCATTGCTGTCATTTTCTCTGGTGAATCTGCCGCTGCATTCTTCTCATACACGACAAGTATGACCAAGGCTTCAACCGCAGCAAATTATATCTTCGCACTTCGAAGACGCAGGCCTGCTGTACAAGAGGCTCCAGCTAAGCCGCCCCATAACGACAATGATAATGAAAGGGACCCAGCACATGTCGAATGCCAAGAGCTCACCTTTGCTTACGAGAGTCGGCCCAATGCAAAGGTCCTGGACAACATCAATGTTGACGTTCGGCCCGGCCAGTTCATCGCTTTTGTGGGAGCATCTGGCTGCGGCAAGTCCACTATGATTGCTCTCCTCGAGCGCTTCTACGACCCTGTAGCTGGACGCATTACCTCAGATGGAGTTGCTCTCACAGAATTATGTCCGCGGAAATATAGAAGATATATCTCACTCGTTCAACAAGAGCCTGTTCTATATCAAGGCACTATCCGTGACAACATAGCAATGGGCCTCGAAACAGCCGTCACAGAGACCCAAATAGAAGATGCAGCACGCCAATCAAATATCTACGACTTCATCGTTTCGCTACCCGAAGGTTTCGCAACAATGTGCGGAAGCAAGGGCACACAGCTCAGCGGTGGACAGCGCCAACGCGTCGCCATAGCACGAGCACTCATCCGACAACCACGCCTCCTTTTGTTAGACGAAGCTACTTCGGCACTAGATACCGAGTCTGAACAAGTAGTTCAGGCAGCGTTGGAGAAAGCGAAATCCGGTCGCACGACTATTGCGGTTGCACATAGGCTTAGCACCATCAAAGATGCAGACTCAATTATCGTTTTTGCCAAGGGAAAGATTGCGGAAGTGGGGAGCCACGCACAGCTGCTTGGGAGGAGAGGGATGTACTATGAGATGTGTTTGGGGCAGAGCTTGGATAAAAGTATTCCTGTCTAATGATTGATACCCGGGGCTGAATGAGAACCCCATGTCTTGTGTCCGCCGAAATTACTTGTCTCAGTGCTGAAGCAAAAGCAAGACCAAAAACATACAACAGCAGGTATTCGCTAATGGTCTCCCACTTAACTACTAACCTACCGGTAAGCTGCTTTAGTCCACAAGATCGAACGGGTTTGTCTATTTTCAACTTCCTATGGTCGTATGTGGAGGTGTTGATTTTTTGACTGGTACTAATATAGACGGGATTGACCACGCCTAGGGTGCATAAAATACTACAACCATTATAACACGTAGAAAGCAAATATCGAGTCCACAAATGTGATATGAACGTTGATGGGTAATACGAATGTAGGCTCCCAACTCAATCGTGTCTTCAGTGTAAAAGTCAAAATTCAAGTATGTAACATTTACAACGTTACTTAGCATAACCTAATATCAACTCTTGTTTCCACCCCACGCATCATGTGCCGGTCTTATCTTCACTACTCCGCCACCACGCCCTGCTATAAATACGTGTCACGACACATTATGCACATTCATGCTCGGCGTGATTTCCATCTTTAGTACACACTACGGAGAAACAGATAGTGATACATTGGCAGCTGAAGTGCGCCGTTCATAAAAGTTATGATTTGCTTATTTATTCGGGCATCTAGACTGCTATTATGGCCAGACTGTGGAGTCGACCAATGTATACAAAATCCAGTTCTGATGAGGGCCGAGGGCAAAATTTACTAGGATTCCGTGTCGTAAAAATGAGGGATGCCATGATCCAATTCCAGCCCAGTTGTTTCCAAACCCAGAAAAAGTCGTACTATACACCAAGAATCCATAAAATCTCCAAGTTCAACATGGGCAAGGTTAACATATCCAAGCACGGAGTCTCACTACCGCCTCAAGCCCCTCGAGTCTCCACTCCGATCAAGAATCCCGACCCCTTCCACCGTTACTCCACTACCTTTCCTAGGCGGCGGTCCTAGCCCCATCCTCTCCTTTTCTAGCATCTCCTGCTCTCGTCGTAATTCTTGCATATATCGCACTCGCTCCATCCTGGCCTTCTCCTGCAGCTCGCCAAATGGATCAAAGCGATCACTAACGGGGTCTTTGAACGGATTCTCGATCCACGAACCACGGTCCGTCAACGTGGTAGACCTCGGCCGGCCACGCAGCACATCGTATGCTTTATTGAGCGAAGGATTGGCGAAGGGGTTCGGTGTCGGTTGGGGCGTTCCAATGGGCTGGTTGGCGAGGCGTGAGCGTGCATTGTCCGTGGATACCGTTTCGGGGCGTTCATATGTGCCTGCTGCGAAAATGGATTCCGTGTTCGTGGAACGGGTGAGGTGGGAGCTGGCCCCAATGGGAGCAACATGCACGGCTTCGGGTGTGTGCAGACTGCCCATGTTGGAGGGGTCGAAGGCATCGTTGGCGTGGCGGAGGTGCATTTGTGTTCGGCGGCGGCGGCGCTTGAGCATGATAATTGCTCCTATAATGAGTGCGACGAAGCCTATGGTTCGTTCAATTAGATTTATGATCAATAGTAAACGAAAAAGGGAATTGCGGACCTATAACTGAACATGTGATCAAGGCAGCTTCGGCACCTATGCTTATACTCCGTGATTGATGTAGGGCTTGTTTCTCTGGCAATGTGGCACCGACGTTGGATCCGGCACTGGAACCGGCACTGGAACCTGCATTGGAAGCACTTTCCTGTTCTTCTTCCTCTTCTTCATCCTGAGCATCTGTTGCACTAGAGGAAGTTTGCACTGGTGCGGATGGTGCAGCCTTTTTACTCGAGAAGTCTGAGTCGGGTATTGTCACGCTTGTGCTAGTTGCCACTGGAGTCTTTGTTGACGTTGGAGCTTGAGTAATTGGAATTGCAACTACAGTGGAAGCCTGAGTGGGTGACTCAGGAACAGAAGAAACTGTAGGTATGGACGAGGCCGTAGGAAGCGTCGAAGTTACAGCTTGACTGGTGATGGTAGGAAGTGACGAAGCTGAGCTGACATTCTTTGCCTCTGTAGCTGTTGGAGATGGCGGTAACTGGGATCCTGAGAACGATGTTTTGGTTGGTGACGGCGAGTCCGGACTGTCTGGGGCTCCTGGTGGAGAATCAGGGCTGTTGGGGCTATCAGGACTATCGGGGCTATCGGGGCTGGGAGCGCCAGTTGTTGTCGGTTTTGCTTGTCTTGGGACGATCAGGACTGGCGTCGGGCGACGACGTGTGTTCATAGGCATGTTGAAGGATGATAATACAGAATTAAGTAAAGATTGCTGAGCAGACAGACTTCAGAACACCCATTAAACGCAACAAAGTACCTGACTGAAAAGTCACCAGGACAATGTTGAAACAAAAGATCCGGTCAACGGAAGAAAGAATGTATTGATTTTTAGAGAAGAAGAGAAACTTGACGCCTAAGAAACCAGGGTGAAAAAAGGAAGAGGAAGCAAAAGGCCGAGAGAAACGGGAATGCCAACGCTTTACATGGAGTGCAGACGCGGAGGCGTACCGCTTTGTTCTCCCACTGTCTCCAATTCTCAGGCTTGTGGGTCTGCCTGGAGCTACTTTCCCGGAAGGAGAACTCCCAGTTGCTCGCCGACAAAACAAATGCAGATCGCTAAGCGCAGATTGGATCATCGTCTGCGCCTCCGAAACTGAGGCAGAAGGTGGGCCAAGACTTGAGGCACGACGCGGTGCAAAGCCAGACAGCGGATGCCATGCGTGAGGTGGTGTGTCATCGATGTGTGCGAGGTGAGTGGTTGAGAGCGGTGCCCGAAACACCTTGGCGGTTTGACGAGCACAGTTGAATCGCGATATGCTTCAGGAACATCACGCATGCCGTCACCGAATACGGAAGACAAGAATCAACAAGCAATTACGCGGCGCATGGACTACTCGCCTAACGGGAGATGGAAGTGGTGTCCGCGGATCCCAGCCTGATGTTCGGTGGTATGTTTCTCATGGGACCGTACCGGTAATGATTCCTGGTCTCGTCTGACCACTTCTGCGCACAGAATTACTGCAGAAAATATCGAATCATCTTGAAATCACTCTCAGCAGTTCACAGGAATATTCTAAGCAGTATTATAATGGACAATACATCCTTGATAGCTTAGGGGAGGTGCCTCGGAAGGTTAAAGTTAAGGTTAACATGGGCGCCCGTGCGTGAACCCTGGATGACATAATCGTACATTTACCAACGGACGGCAATGCTTCCGATGCAGTCCAGGAACGCCAAGTATCAGAAGTCCAGATTCCCCACACTTGGAGCATGCAGCCCGATCACATTGTGGTACAGTACAGCGACTCCGCTGTCCCCTGACGCGTGTGATGTGACCCCACCAAATAGCATCGTGTATAATTACTGGCACAAGATTCAATTGGTGGAAGGCTTTTGATGTCTGTCGTACTCGAAAACAAGGCAAGGTTTGTGAGCGGTAGTGAGCCCAGCCGGAAGAGAACTGATAGCCTCAAGGTAGCAAAAGGCAAACCTTATAGTAGTTTGTGGAAATTTGGCAATAAGTTTGGGTCTGCTACTCGATTTTGGATAATAAAATGAATACAGAGAGACTTGCACAAGACTCTTTTGCCTTGACAAGTTCGGAGCTACGATATGCTAGCTGTTTCGGGACGCTAGGGCCGGTACCACTCTTCTCCAGCCAACTTTTCATTCTTGCGACAATACACCCAAATCAATGCGATATTTAGTTTACGAAACGGATATCTTGTTGACTGTCCAAATCAACATCTAGTCCAAGAAACTGGCGAAATAATTTTGAGCTTACATCAACTACTCCATAAACATATCTCTTCAACAACCAGTTGCTCGCCCCCATGCCCTTCCCCGCAATCCTCTTACATTTGGAGTCTTATGAAATACCGATATATCGGTTTTGTCACAAATTATGAGCGCTGGGCTAGTACAAGGGGTTGACCATCGAGACAATGTCCCACTCTCTCTTCAGTACGACTTGTACATCATTTTCACCCTCGAGCCACGACCGCCGAGGTACAATTATTTCTATCAGTGACGAGGCCTTGTTGAATGAGATAGGACAATCTCCTCCAAAACTCTGCTACGCCAACATCCAATGGCCTACCGGTATCTTCTGTGGCTGGGATATCGGCATTCGAAGCCGACCTTGGCCAACCACCAGCCGTCCCAAATCTCGGGAATGTTAACCGACCTCAGCGCCAGCTCCAGGGCGAACGGCAATTACAATGGCAAAAGCTAGTCTGTTGATCAGTTCAGCATATACGCTACCAGGATGGACGCTTTGCCATTCGCTAATAAGTCCTCGAACAAGGTCCTCAGTGTCGCTGCATTCCAATTAGTGTACAACCCACCTCGCGGGCCTACTACAACCAATAGATAAAGGTAGCGGAACTTATATTGACATAAGCTATTCTGAAATCCTACCAGACTCCCTTCCATGAGTAGTAGGGTAAGTATGAACCATAGTTATGATTCGTGACAATCATCTCTCCCTTCCACACGCACCGAATCCTCGGCGATTATTCATAGCAATTCACAGCATGTCGCATTCCCCACATTCAATCACTCGCCACTATACGAGATCATCATTGCTTCGGCAATATTATCCGAAGAGGAAATATTGAGACCTACCAATAATGCGATTTGAGATTGCGATATCCGTGGACATTGTGAGACCTTGCTGACAACCATGTGGTGTATGGGTGTGGGATATGCATGACTGCACATGCTTCTGTCCAGCGATCGGCCCGAACATGGACCAGCCGTTATAATGGGCCGGGTTTAAAGTCAAATGGGCCCCCCTGGTTTACGAAGTGAATGACGAACTACGAGTAGAAGGATTCTTATTAAAAGATGGTCCTCTTCAGCGTCCGTTATCTTTGAGTAGCTCCATTTACAACAATTCCGCGAGAATCCTCTGCCAACCTGCACATTTCCCTCTGGTCATTGAATCCCTCCAATACGAACGTTTTGCGTTCGCTGGCATGGAGACGCTCAGTGGCATTCATTATCACGACAACTGTCAAAATGTGGACGTCGTGTCAAATAATCAATGGATTTACGACGCATATTGCGATAGAGGTGCATACACAAACACACCCACCCAAACCCCAAGAATAGCCAAAACACTGTACTCTGATAAGCCTGTCCATGGGAATTACAGTCACACCGATCGCAATGATCCTACTTCTGCTACTGAGTATACCTCAATCCCCACTAATGAAGCGGACTTCGATATTCCAAGCGCTGCCTTGGGTTTCAATAACCAACCATGCTACCATCCTCCAGGACAAATTCAAGAGATAAAGTACTTTGGAACTACAACGAAGCCAGTTCAATTCGCTCGGATCTCAATGGAGAATACCTTAATTGTATCTCACAACACAATTTCACAGAACGCGCACTTTGTCCATCAACCAAAACCTCTTAAACCCCATGTAAATGTGTCGACAAAGATTGATCCACAACCAACCATCGATACACCACCACCAGACAAGGAACAATCCCACGTGAATTCAAACTTCTCTTAATTCAGACACCTAGCTAACCTTCCGTAGATATAAGCAACGATTTCGTCTCCATACCAAAGGTGGAGACCAACCCAGCAAGCCCATATCCCTAACTCTACCCGTGAATTGAACCTCATGAAGAACCGCAACGCTGCGAGCAAATGCAGAAGCAAGCAAAAAAAGGAACAGGACGACTTAATTGAAGAAGCAAAACATGTTGAATGGATAAATACGGTGCTCAAGGCAAAGGTTGCGATACTGAAAGATGAACTTAAAGAAGTGATGATGGTTGTGCAACAGCATAATCATTGTCCAGATACTAGGCTTAAGATGTACGCGGACCACATTTTAGCTGGTGAACCTGAGATCTTTTTCACTATATCCCATCTTTCGTAGATGTTGTGAATCCGCGGATTCTTTTTCCCCCAACACCTTTAGTGCATCGTTGCGGAATTTCACCTGTAAATGTTGCGGATGCTCTATATTACTTCAAGAAAATTATGGGACATGGAATAGTTCAATATTGAACCAAAAAAAAACACATCAACGCAGTCAACCGGCCATGTTTGCACTACTTGCTTGAGGAGGTAGCGGCCGCCACCCGACGTATGATGAGACATCCACGATTACCTACACTTTGGCCGCAGACTCACCATTCTTCTCCTATCAAACAATCGTGACCGCATTTATAAGACCTCTACAATACCACCATTTGGATATATCTGAGAGTATAGGAAAAACTACTCCTGGTCTCGCCAATTTTGGCATAAACGTATCGGAAATCCCTACAAAAAAGACATATAATCCGTAGGTGACATTGGAGTGGCCAATTCATTATTAATTACAATGTGATGTATAGGTATGTGTAATTCCTCAACATTTTCCCCATCATTCCCTTTCACATATCGACCCAAGTCTGTTCTGATGAATCCGAGGAAGTAAACGTGAGTTAGAATACTCTAAATTGATAGTTCATCCATCGCATTTTGCCTCATTCAATCATCTCGGGGAATGGCATGGAACTGGGAAGCGAATTCTCTGCTAAAAAATGGTCGACAAGTATCCGTTTAGTTCTCACCCTTCGATTTACAAATATACTCGGAAGCGTGAGCGGGCATAACAAGTCTTTTTGTTTATATATACTATTGGCGTGTCGCAAAGATAGATCTGCCTGCACATGGTGTGGTGTAACTACTGGGTAGGTGG
>JAAZQE010000716.1:0-15650 GCA_013620735.1 Clavariopsis aquatica
TTTCTGCTTATTTTAAAGCGTTTCCTCACCAAAGGCACAACTAGATTACCTCAGACGCTCTGTGAGATTTAGCACTAGCCACACTTACATAATTATTCTGAATATTACACTGTAATTAATTAATCTCAACAGAGCGTCTGAGAATGAGATAAGGACGCCAACGCTTACCTGACAAATCGTCGCTCCGATATGTCCGCCGACGAACGAAATCTTGCACTGCTAAGTATATTGCACCATGGATTTTACGCAGCATAGGAACACCGAAGGTCATTCTTTATTCGCCCACTTTGGAAATGTCTCTGCTCCCAAATCGAAGCATCTAGGGGGGCTTACTAAATTACAACTCCATTTCACACCATTGTACCGAGGCCGAGTA
This sequence comes from Clavariopsis aquatica, assembly GCA_013620735.1. Classification (NCBI taxonomy): domain Eukaryota; kingdom Fungi; phylum Ascomycota; class Dothideomycetes; order Pleosporales; genus Clavariopsis; species Clavariopsis aquatica. The sequence goes on from JAAZQE010000716.1 coordinate 377, forward strand.
AGACCGACAAGATCAAGACAACTGCATCCAACGTATATAACCTAATTTTCCGTTCAACATGATGAGCCGCATCCATCAAGATGGTCGCTCTCAGCCTTGTCTCCGCCCTTTCTCTGGCTTTTCCCGTCGTTGCTGCAACTCCTGTCATACGACCATTTGAAGGATTAAAGCAACAAGCTACAGCACAAACTTCCTCTCTGCGGGTTGACCTTGGATATGCAATTTATGAAGGGGTTTCTAACCCTTCCGTTGGACTGAACACATTCAAAGGGTCCGTCGAAACTTGAAGTCCGCATGTTCATCTCAATACTAAAGAACACAGAATTCGCTTCGCTGCACCTCCTTTGGGCTCACTGAGGTGGCAAGCACCACAGCTACCCTCTACAGCTCGTAGCTCTGTTCTACCTGCGGATACTTTTGCTTCGGCATGTTCTCAGAACCCAGATTCCGGACCGGGCTATGGATCTTTGCCAAAAGGAAGCGAAGACTGCCTCTTTTTGAACGTACATGCGCCCATGAATGCGTCAAATCTCCCAGTCCTAGTCTGGATGCATGGCGGCGGTTATGGTCAGGGTAGCGGGGCCCAAGACATGACTTCGCTCATCAATGCCAACGACAATGGGTTTGTGGGAGTCTCCATACAGTATCGGGTATGTTTAGGCTAGATTCATGTCTTTACTGTTGTCTGATTGCATATAGCTGGGCGCCTTTGGCTTTCTATCTTCAGACGAAGTCTTCAGAGAAGGGGTTGTGAACGCTGGGCTGCTCGACCAACAATTTGCCCTACAGTGGGTCCAGTCCTATATCGAATCCTTTGGAGGAGATCCTTCTCGAGTCACCATTTCAGGCGTTTCAGCTGGAGCAGGCTCGGTTATGCTGCACAATATTGCCTATGGCGGTACTTTGGGTACATCCCTTTTCGTCAATGTAAGCATCTGTGCAAGCACTGCTGAGATAAGCTTGGAAGTTGCTAACCCATTTCCATTTAGTCAATCTCTGCTTCTCCTTACCTTCCACAACAGTATGGATACAAGGATTGGATACCTTCACAATCTTACTATGCCTTTGCCACGGCTGCAGGGTGCCCTCCAGCGTGGGCATATGGAAACAGTTCTCAGACTATCTTCGAATGCCTCGTCTCTCAGGACACTGAGATACTTCAAAATGCCTCCGCCCTCGTATCCGCCTCTGGTACCTTCGGCTCATGGGCCTTCCACCCAGTAACGGATGGCGTAGTCATCCAGTCCACACCTAGTCAAGCCCTCTTCTCGGGTAAACTGAATGGCCTCAACCAGCTCTCGGGCAACAATGCTGAAGAAGGCTACTACTTCACCAACCCCAATATCACCACGCAAGATGACCTCCTCTCCTGGATCCACCTCGTTTTCCCGCTCCTTACATCTTCCGATGTCGCTCAACTGCTGTCATACTACCCCGTCAATAACTCAACTGATCTCCCCAAATTTGCCACATCTGGTGATGAGGGCCTAACGGCGCTGGATGTCAGTCAGGTAGCCACTGGCGCGCAGCAGATTGCTGATACTATCTTTGCGGAATCAACCTTCATATGCCCTTCGTTTTGGCTTGCTGGAGCATACAATAACAACGATAGTGCTCTCACATTACGGAACCATACAAAGAAAGGGTACGCATACCAATACTCAGTCCCCAATGCAGCGCATGGCTCGGATGTAGCTGCCTACTTTGGCCCATCGACACCAAACCAAGGTCCCGACTTCGTAACGGCGTTTCAGCGCATTTGGGGAGACTTTATACGTACGGGCAATCCTTCCATCCCTTCTTCAATTATGATCGGGGAATCGTCGAATACCACGATGACAAACACTGCACTAGAGCACTGGCCTCTGTTTGTTCCAGAGATAGGGGGTTATAAGATGATGAACTTGAATCAGACAGGTGGAACGCTGGAAATAGCCATTGCAGCTGTGCCTGGAGCTCCGGTCAACGTGTCTATTTACACGGGGCCAGGACTGAGGAATAACATTAGCGTTGTGGATGCGTATGAGTGGGAGGGTGGTAGGGGAAGGAGATGTGAGTTCTGGAGGAGTGTTGCGGAGCGTGTTCCGGAGTAGTGAAAGGGGGAGGGGGGATGTATAGCAACGTAATCTACTAAAACAGCAATCGGCAACGTATCGCGCGTCGTCAATCTCTTTATATTCGTACACAATAATCTAATTATTCGAGTTTAATTCTTCATTTCCCAAGGCAAATTAGGCGGCCTACCTCCTCCGCAATGCCTACAAATATTTTCGCTCTTTCGCCTCCAGGCTCCGCGATGACAGTCGGCTTACCACGATCCGCATCCTCACATATCTGTGCATGTAGTGGTATCTCGCCCAACAACCGTAGATCCTGCTTCTTGCACATTTCTCGTATCTTCCCCATCGGTCCGAATATGGGATGTGCCGTATTGCATCCGGGGCAGATGAAGCTAGACATATTCGACACAAGGCCCAGCAACGGCACATCAACCTTTCGAAACAGCTCCACGCCCTTTATAGCATCTTTGAGACTCAGATCTTGAGGTGTCGAGATTATCACGGCACCGTCAAGCTTGACCTGCTGTGTGATGGTCAATTGCACATCCCCTGTCCCTGGCGGCATGTCTAGTACTAGCACGTCGAGCCCACCCCAATCGACCTCGTGCAGCAGCTGTTGCAGTGCTTTCATGACCATGAGACCGCGCCAAGCAACGGGTGAGTCTTCAGGGATCAAGTAGCCCATTGACATGCTTTTAAGGCCATAGTTGGAGAGCGGGAGGAGCTGGTTGTCTTGCGCACACTGCGTCAGTGGTTGGGAATCATAGACGACGCCAGGGGTTGACTGACTAGCTGAGAGTCGTGGTTCACCCGTGAGATTGAGAAGAGTAGGGACCGAGGGCCCAAAAATATCTGTGTCGAGGATGCCAGCACGGTGGCCAGCACGTGCGAATGAGAGGGCTAGGTTGACTAGATTATTCATCGGTTCAGCATTTTTTCTTATCTATTCCCGGCTTTTTGCAAATCAAGGATAAAGTACCAGCTATTGTCGACTTTCCCACGCCACCTTTCGCTGAGCTCACAGCAATCACCTTCTTCACATCTTTTATATTGCGCTTCTGAGGTAATCCACGCTGCATGCGGGGCATTTGCGGCGGGGCGCCGGTGCGCGGGAGACCCTGTCTGGGTGTCAATTGAGCCCTATAATACTCATGAACTGTAGCTGTATATATACCAAGGGGTTCTCATGTCGCAAACAGGACAGCGTGGAGAATAATCGCGGCTTCATAGTCACGTAGTCATGTGTGACGGAGCTCTGAGAAGCTGTAGCCAGTGACGTGTGTTCGGGGGTCGGCGAAACCAGGGGGCCGAGAAAGTTCGAACTTTTTTGTGGGTCCGGGACTTTTTCTCTGCTTCGCTTTTGCTTCCAACATTTACTACAACTTATACGGTCCGAATTCGCCATGGCAAAATCAAAAATTAGAGGTAAGAAATCCTATCAGTCTCCCTATTAAGCGGTATTTCTAATGAGGAGCAACAGATTTCGACCCCGAAGCGTTGCTCGATCCCGCGCCAAGCTCCTCATCCGACGAAAACTCGGGCTCGGAAAGCGAAGACAATGGGAATGCGGGACGAGGCCACTATGCCGACATTGGAAAGAGCAAACTGAGGAAGACGGAGGTTGTTCCTTTGGGTCCGCAATACACAGGATCGAGGATTTCGAGAGACGCTGTAGAGGATGAGGATAGCGATGATCCGTTTGCGCGCGGGTTTGAGGATGCGGAGGATAGTGAAATGAGCGATGAGGATGAGCTGGAGGACGGTGGTGTGAATTCAAAGATAAAAAAGAACACGGCGGAAGACGAAGACAGCGAAGATGCATTCTCGAGCGAGGAAGATGATGGCGCATTCAGCGAAGAGGATGAGAATGGCCAGGTAGAGGCGGAAGATGAAGTAGAATATGGACACGGCCTTGACGGGAGTGACGATTCGGATGAAGAGATGGAAGATATGGACTCGGATGACCACGATGAAAACGGAGGGCACAAAGATGGGGACACAAGTGACACATCCGACGAGGAGGAAGATGTGACCTCCAAGCTCCGCGAGATGATGAAAGACCAATCCATCACGGCCCAAATCTCACAAGCCGCCATTGCAGACGTCACCAAAGGCCAAGCGATCAAGTCGCAGCGCAAATCATTCGACACTCTTCTCAACACCCGCATTCGGTTGCAAAAAGCCCTCATTTCCACCAATTCCATGAGTTCAGACGTCCACAGCGAAGGAACACCACCAGAAGCCTCCATCGAAGCCGCCGAGACCGCCGCGCTCACACTGCTCAACAACCTCACTAATCTCCGTACAACTCTCGACTCCGCCCGCACAGGTGAGAAGCGCAAGCGCCTAGACTTCGCACGCACTACGCCCTCTTCCGAAATCTGGGCCTCTATTCAATCCACCGAACGTGCCGCGCTCGTACACCGTAAAGCCATCCTGGAAAAATGGTCACTCAAGACTCGGGGCGCTGCCGTAACCTCTAGCAAAGGCCGCCTCAACACGAGCGTTGGGCAAACCCTCACCGATGTCCTCACTAGGCAACTACAAGACATGCCACGTCTCGTCGCGCGAACTCAAGTCCCGCGTTCCTGCGCGCCCCTCCAATCCACGGCCAATATCTCATCGAAGGAAATCTACGATGACGCAGATTGGTATGGCTTGCTGCTAAAGGAATTGCTTGAACAACGCTCCGCGGACCTAAACACGAGTGGGACGAGCGAGTTCGTGGTCCAGCAGCCGTGGCAAGTTGCGCGTGAGGCAAAGACGAGGAAAGTGGTGGATACCAAGGCGAGCAAAGGCAGGAAATTGAGATATACCGTGCATGAAAAGCTGCAGAATTTTATGGCGCCCGAAGAGAGGGGAGAGTGGGGTGATAGGCAAAGAGATGAGCTTTTTGGGAGTTTGTTTGGACAGAGATTTGGACTGGGCGAGGATGTTGACGAAGTTGGCAGTGAAGACGAAGAGGTAGATGCTGCAGAGGAAGGATTGATGTTATTCAGGGGTTAGTTAGTTAGAGAGAGAGAGAGAGAGAGAGAGAGAACACGTGTAGCTGGTTAACGCAATGTGATATCATTGATCCCTTGACCCACAAAAAAGCGACTCAAGTCTACTTTTTTTCGAACGCTTATTCAACCCAGACTCTTGTGGCGTTCTCGTTAAGTATATATGTACAACGCAGCCCCCCCATCACCCCACTGCATGTTTACCCTTACGCATTGTGTGCAGAGTCAGGTTGATTATCCAGAACCCATCCAGGCCTCACTTCATCGTCATTTTATGCAACCTACGTAGCAGCATACACCCAAAACCCGCCAAACTCCCAGTACGCCTCGTCGAAGCTACTCGCCCTATCCGCAACCCACGCATCGCACGTGCCGGTACATTGTGCATCCTGATTAAACACGCTCGTCTGGCCCGCCCAATCGCCACAAAGATCAATATCCACAACAATAGTCTGGTTCTTAAAGTGACTGCTAATATCACATTCTGTGTTGGGGAAATCCGCAAGCGCAGTGCCCCAAGTTGACGGGTCTGGGGCTTGAGCGGAGATGTCGGACGGGATTGATGATCGCGGGAAGGACCACACGCGGATTCCAGCAGAGCGCAGCTCCATGGCATATACACCGCCGCCAAGGGCGTTGTATGCGGATCCGTACGTGTCCACGGCGCCCTGGACACCACACCCTGCGTTTGAATCGGTGCCGTTGTAGCAATCATATGTCAGTGCTGTGCCGGTTTGTTTTCTCTTCCTACCCTTTCCAATCTGGCATCCCTTGCTCGTGTGCAACGTGACTTGGTTCCCGCTCGTCGCTGCATTGACGGCTTCCATAACGTCAATCTCGCCGTTCAACGGCCAGTTGGAAACATCCGTCAGCCATAACGCAGGCCAGGTAGCGCAACCATACGGCGTGTGCACAACGTCGAAGATGAAGAGACCTGTGTTGTACGCTTGTTTAGACGTAATTCGCACCGAGCGTCGCCCAGTGGTTGCATTCTGGTCGGCGGTGTCGACGCGTAAGATTGCGGTGCCCGAGGTTGAGAGAGATGTGGCTGAGGTTGATGTGTTGGATGTTAGAGTTAGATTTTCAGCTATCGCTGTAGGTGAGTCTACGTAGTGTACGAAGCCACCGGCTGGGTCATAGCCAGTGAAGTAGTCGAATTGAGAGAAGAAATCGTCTGCGGAATCTGCTTTTTGTTAATCACGAGACACGAATAAAGCAGAACAGGAGGGCCATATACGGATGCACATACACGTATCTTGCAAACTGTAGCTAAGCTTAGAGTAGTCTGGGTATGCATTTGCCCGCGCACCTAGCACACCTCCTACTACAGCAGCTATGATGACCAGCACTACAGCGATGATGATCCCGGCCCATGTCCTCCGGCTCCAGGTTTTGGGGTTGAGACGGGATGGGGTGGAGGATGACGAGGTGTTGTATGGGAGAACTGCAGAAGTCGATGAAGCCTTCTCAGGGGGGTATAGTGAAGACATGACGTATGCAGATCGTATTCAATGTGCAAGCGAACGGAGATATCTGAGAAATTTGGTAAAGAAAATCCGGAATGCTAGACTAATTGGAAGGCGATGAGAAAACGTGGAGGTATTGACCTGGTGCAATGATTGATAGATAGTACAGATCCACTGTCGTGACAAGAAAAAAAAAAGGTCCAAGATATAGGACAACGATCGGAAAGCTCAGGAGCAACTGCACCAAATGAACACAGACGGAAATGATGAACGACAGACGAACAGAGAGCGAAAGAGCAATTACCTACCTCTATCGACCATGCTCTTAAGTTCATCTTCATACATACGACGACCGCACGCAACATGCTCCACAGTGGCTGAGGTATAGTGGAGACAACTACCGTTTCTTGGTGACGCGTCCGCTGGGCTAGATGGCTAGTGATCACGTGCTGACGTTCGGCCGATAGTCGGAAAGATCTTTGGTGGGTGTGATTGCTATTTTGGATAGCCTAACAGAGATTTTTGTCGGAAAGGTCGTTGATGATGCGTAGTCGTGTGCGCGTTGGATCTCGGCTGTGCAGAATGAGGTTTTGGCAATGCAAATCGACAATGTTATTGTAACAAGAAGTTGAAACCCTGGTAGTAAGTGCCCGCACCTTCGTATGTGCTTGAAGGGTATCTTGATGAAAATTCTCGAAGATCGAAGGTTGTGCAATTGCTCGAATTGAGCAGTATATATACAATCGGTGCGAATTTGGGAACTGGACTGAAGGTTCGTTCCTTAATCTGTTCTTACAACCTCAAGAAGCCTAATCACTTCGTCTTATCTCACCTTAGTTTCTCCCCTCAAAAAAGGGCTAGTCCTACTTGATCAGTTTCCTGACTGCAGTTTCCATCCACAACTTCGTATACAGCCGATGTGCGAACTGGAAATGCCACGGCAGCGGCGCCATGCCCTTTCCTTCGGGTGTTGTATTCACAAACACACTCTTCAGATGGAATGTTGCAGTCTGTGCCTGCTCGTCTTTTGTGACTTCCATCGAGAAGAGGCCGTCGCTGGGGCGTGGGCCAGATTCGAGGGGAGAGTCACCGCAGCGGACAATGATCTATTACCGTTACTCAGTACGGTTTCTACAGCCTCAAGCCACTGCAAATCGAGCTTGATTTTTTCAATGGAAGGGAGAACACTCACCTTCTCATGTGTCTTCTCCACCACCTCGAAATGATCCGTAATCTTAGTGCCAACCTGATACTCCGCATTTGCCAGCTCCTCCCTATCCCACAAATTATCCACCCTACCCGGCAGGGCCCTATACTTCTTCTCCAAATATCGTCTCTGATACGCATACCCAATTCCACCCCACACCCCTCTACAAAAATCCCTCGTGAGCTGCGCCTGATCCACCGTCTTCAATTGCGATAGCGGTACCGTGCGTACCGCATGGTCGATGCAAATAGGGTTATTCGCGAGCGGATTGTGCTTCTTTGCTACCGGGGTCTGCAGGTCAGGCGACGAGGTGTCATATGGCGCAAATGTGGTTTTGCGCGACCAGAAACTGAAGGCCGTATAGCCGAGCGACGTGTTTACTACAGCGCCGCCGAGAAGCCCGACGAAAATGCCAATGACGCGCTTGCCCGGTGGCAGTCTCTTTATTTGCGGGGGAGGCGCAATTGTGTTCATTGCAGCGAGTTGCGAAAGCGAGGTGCCAGGGAAGAGATGTGGTTTGAGCTCGAGCTTTGGGCGGGCAGAGGAAAGGGCCGGAAAGTTTTCGAGGGCGGCCGGAATACCGGAAGTGGAAATCCTCCTCCACACATGTATACCGGTATTCCTGCCCTCATTATGCCTAGCATTCTTAGTCGTGCAATTGTATTATCTTCTCCAAAGAAGAAGATGGCAATATTATTGCACTGGTGCTGCTAAGTGACATCGTAAGGCTCTTTAATGCTACCAGTATAGTGAGACCCACTTGAATGTCTTTTTTGATTGGGCGTAAACGTTATAAAATGTGGAAAACGTCATACACACATGCTCGTATACCGGACATAGACATGACTAGATGACATTCAAGAATACGGAAAACACTGCATATCTTGCGTTATCTCGCATCATTTCCATAACATGTATCAAACACCGCGTCATAGCATATACTCCGCATCAAAGCTAATTAATCATTCTCCCCAAAAATAAACATCCCCCGCCCTTGCTCTTCACAGTGTGCCCATGATTGAATAAACACACACAAAAGTGCAAAAAAGAAAGGGCCGAGCGTGAATCGAACACGCCACCTTCAGATCTGCAATCTGCCGCTCTACCACTGAGCTACCAGCCCGGAATTTGTTAATATAGCAACTCACAAAATCTGATAATATATATAGTAGGTTTAGTGGTGAAACATTCTCCAATTTAGGCACTCGCCAACCAAGCCCTCACTAAGCTAGAAAAGTGGGGAATGATGATAATGCTAGCCAATAGGATGTTGACCACCCCCTCACACCTTTGCCAAAATGGAACATACACAAGAAACGCTATTATCAAGCAAAAGAGGCATCGTTCAGCTATGTAGATAGATACAATGTCAATTCGGAATATTCTCATTTTCATGTTTTGTTGCTGTTGGCTAGAGTATTAAGATCCTCCTGCGCCGTTTCAAATCGCTCCATGTCTGGTCTCTCCGCCTTTTCCTCCACGTCTCCACTTTTGGTAGTAAACGTCTTCTCGCCGCTCGCCGTGAAAAATCTATCTACAACCGGTCTCTCTGCCATTTCATTTCCAATTTCTCCAAGTCCTTCAATCTTCGTCTCAGCACTCACGTCATGGGTTACCTTTACCGACTCACCATGTGATTCCGGACCCTTAACTGCTTCTTCAAACTCCCCCACCATCGGTGTGCCAACATTAACGCTCTGTAGCGTAGTCGTACTAGCATTGATATCCCTATCTTCACCCTCGACTTTGAGTCTAAATGGATATGCAACGCCACCTCGCGTTGGCCGCGTACTGAGCGTGTCTGTGGCAGGAATAAGCGTCTCTGGGGATCGCGGTCTTGATAAATTCTCAACTCCAATTTCCATAGTATTTACGCCCGTGGTCGGGGTTGGTGCGCCTATACTGCTCGATTTGTTGTCGAGATCCATACCAGAAGCCTTGCGCTCAGGTGCAATGCGTGTAGCTTCAGCTAGGCCCGGGATAAGCGGTGCAAGACTATTGACATGGGTAAGGTCGTTTGTTGATGCGCCGACTTGGCCGGCATCTGTAACGTTACTGTAACGGGAGCCAGACCGGGAGCGGGAGCGAGAACTGGATGCATTCGGCGCAAGCCGTGAAGGACGACTGCGGGAGAAACTCGGACGTTGGGTCTTGGACGCTGTCTTTCCAGCGATGATGGTTGTGGTGGTCCCGTCAGGGTGCTGTGTCGTACTTTGCAGCCCTTTTTCTGGAGATTGGCCCGCCTTCTCTTCGCGTTCGATCTACATAATGTCAGTTATGAAAGTACATCGTTGGAAGATTCTCGGCACAAGACCTCAGTGAGATGAGATCACTTATTTCGACTTGCAAACAAATTTGACTAGCTTCACCAAAGAAAATTTGACTTACAGTCATCGAATCGTGCTTCGAGCCCCATAAACTCCATAGTGACATTCCCCAGCTCCTCTTCTTTGATTTTTCAGCCTTCATGCCCTTCAATCTCCGTCCGGCTAGTGCAGTTGGAGGAGGCGACTCGCCTTCAAATCCTTCGTATCCCTTCTCCATATCCTTCATTCTCTGTTTTTGAACCTTCAGTTTTTCTTTTGCAAACTTGCCATTCCACTCGCTTTGTGCTTTCATCCACTTATTGAGAGGTCCCGGCTTTGGTACACCGATATCGACAATCTCCATCTTCAAGGCCGCCATCTCCTTTTGCGGCTCCATCGCGTAGATGCGCCCGTGTCGGTCAATCCGCTGACGAATCATGTGGTTCTCAAATGCTGGGAGAGGGTCACCAGCCTTGCCAACCTTGACGCCCTTGGACTGTTGTACTTCTATACTCTCGAACTCTACATGCTGAGCACTTGAGGGCATGGATAGCTTGATATCATCCGGAGAAAGATTTGTGCCAGATTTGTCCGCCGATGAGATATCCGACTCTGCGCTAACAATAGAAATGGCGTCATCATCTAATATGTCAATCATGGTCTTTTGCGACCGGGCAAGTGCCCAAGCACCAAATTGTGCGATACTCCGGTACATGTGCTTTGCTGGTCGGGTGAAACTAAGAGTTGGTGCCACATGGCATAGGTCGTCCCAAACCTGGAGTTGAACATTGGTTGCGCGGTATTTAGCACCTTGTTCTTGGATTTGTTCTGCAGTGAGATGATTCGATGGAGGTGGCATATATGCAAGAGGACGAGCAGCCTTGTGTGCAAGATATATCTGTTCATCGCGTAACAGTTCTCCCCCACCGACTTGGATTAGTAGGGGTGGTAGGCCACCAAGTGTGGGCTGCAATACTGGAGATACTAGCGGGTGCGTGAGAAGATGGTTTGGTGCATAGAGTTGGATCTGGTCCTTGATTTCGATTCGTGTGTCTTCAAGCTGCACAGAAAGTGTCGATTTCGGCCCTATGCTATATCTTCCATCCGCCGAAACAAAAATGTCTGGAAGCACACGTGACGGTTCGAGGAGGGCGCCTGCATCATTTCCCACTGCTGAGAATTGGGGTGAGAAGCCACACACACGTTCTGCATTTGCTTCCTTTTCCTTTTCCTTTTCCTTTTCCTCCTTTCGTGCCTCCTTCCCGTCATTACTTGGCCTAGGTGAATTTTCCTCATTTTCCTGCGAATTACGCCGCGGTTTCTCGAATGCAAGTCTGTCGTCGGCGTTTGGAGGAGCTATAATAACTTCAGTGTCGTAATCATAGGGAGAGATCAATGGACTGCTTACGCCAACTTGCACTGGGCTTGTGAACGAACCCATGCGCGGGGATATAGTCCAGTTTTCCATCTCCTCCCAAACTTGGGAAAGAATGTGTGAGATCTACCCAAGGGCTGATCAAAATAGCACCAGCAGGTAGAGGAACGCTTTGGTCTCGTAGCGTAACTAGCATGCTCATAATCATACCCCCACCGGCAGAATCTCCGGCAAGAATGATGGAGGATGAATCGTGCCCCTCTTCGAGCAGGTGCAGATATGTAGCCAGGCCTTCTGATATGTTAGTACCATGACGCAGTATAATCATGCAGAGAGCCTACAGTCCAAGAGACCACATGGGAATGGGAATTGAGGCGCGAGTCTATATCTCGGTGCTAAAACTCTAGCCTTCAATTTTCGCGCATGACGCTGCATCTGATAGCGATGTTCATCCACGCTTCCGAAAAAGTAAGCCCCGCCATGCACGTAGAGCATGATTCGCTGCCCTTTGGTTATCTTCGCCTTCTTGCGTTGGTCATAGTCCTTCCTCATCTCAATCCATTCCGCCTTCAACGAAGCGTCGTCGCGCCGCCACTGCCACCACATCTTGCCGCCGACCTGTTGTATTCCATCTGGGCCTAGCTGGGCTTGTATGTAGTCAGCAGCCCTCGAGAGCTGGCCGCTGGTTATGTCCACCACTTTGACATGCACCCAATGGGGTACTGGGACCCATTGCGACGTGAATGCTTGCAGTTCTTCTACAGTATGAAATGAAGCGTAATTCAAAAATCGGCGGATGAGCTCGAGGCCTTCGTGGTAGGAAACATGTGCCGTGGGCTTTTGATGTAGCGGACGCCGATTGAGATAGTGGGACAGGTAGGTCTCGATGACCGTCGGTGTTACAGCCGTAGCTACTGTTATAGTATTGACAGGCATCGTTGCGATCGAGGAGAGAGAGAGAGAGAGAGAGAGAGAATGATGATGCTGACTTGGTCCGATGTCCCTCCCGCAAGGGATCAGTGGAAAGGCGATGTTAGGAAAGAATAGAGAGCACAGGGAAGCTCCGCTGAAACATGAGGGGTAGAAGATGAGATGGATGTGTACGTCGATGAGATGCGACGATGCGGCGAAGGGAGCTAGCAACAGCTTTAAAATAGTCTGAACGCGGAGACGCAGATCGTCGTCCTCCTGCAGGGGTTGAGGTGTTCCTCGGGAGCTTTGACCATGCACGACGTCATTGCATCCCTTTTTGATCCACTCGACCAATAGCGAGTTTAGACAAGGAGCCCCAGATCGAGTTCTTCGTTAAATGTGTTCAAGTTTTATAATGAGTTACAGATCTTGGTCATCCTATAGTGCAGAAGTTCCCATATAGAATTGCATTGCCGTCTGGCGTTCTATTCTTCCGACGATGATACGTGCTAAATCGTTGTTCTGGATATCTAAAGCGAGTCACATTTCGCGAGGAGTGGGTGGTTTGGTGACAGAGAAGAGGGATATTGATTGAATATTTACTTCCATCGTGGTCGTTGGGCCCATATCGGTAAGAAACCAGATTGTCGTCGATTGTGTCTTGGTTGAAAACAAAAGTGAAGCCTACGGGAGAGGGAAGTTAGGGCAGATTCGTTATTTTGGAACAGAGTGAACATGTATGGAGAATCATATGACAGTATAAAATTTATGTGTAAAAGCATACATTTGATAGCTAGAAGGCACTCCTTCTTTTAATCAAACGGACTGGCGAAGTTCACTCACCGGGCAGTCCTTCCGAAAGTCCAAAGGATAGGCCCATAACGTAAATTGTGGAGGTTCTTCGGCTGGAGAAATGAGGTAGCAGCAAAAGTGGCTATGGAGATGCCCGGGGTCAATTATTGTGGTGTTGCTATACTAGTAGTTGCGTTCCAAAGATTTCATCTAAACCAGGATTCATGACAGGGAAAGAAAATCGTCACCATGTGTCATGATCTAGGATACAAGCGCATATTGGGTTCATTACGAGATGAAAGACGAAAGAAGAACGAGGATGCGCGATCAATGGAAGTTTGGTGGATCATTTTAATGAGGATGTGAGCGCTCGGTAGTAGACTCTGATGACCTCATTGGCCGCCGCCAGACCCCGCGCCGATAAAACTTTAGTGCAGCAGCACGCGAAAAAAAAAGTTGGGGGAGACACAGCCAGCCATCTCACACACACACACACACATAATCTCCGAAATGTCTGCGCCCACACAGCCTTCGGGCCCTGCTGCATCAGCAGGTCAGTATCTATCGCTGTGGTACTTGTTGCACCACTGATCATCGCACAGCTGAAAGCGAAGCCAAATTCGATCTGGGAATATGGCACTGCCTCTTCAACTGGGAAGTGCTCTCCGTAGCCGTACAAAACCAATGGGGCGGACCTGATAGCAGCGACAAGCGCGACTGGCTTGCCGGCGCCATATCAGAAGCCTTTGCGAAACAACCCGAAACCGACGCGGAAGATATCGAAGTCCTGCTCCTTGAAGTGCTTGAGAATGAGTTTGGCGTGCGCCTAGAGGACGAAACAGAAATTACGGTGGCGAAGCAGATTATGGGAATAAGGAAGGAGGTTTCGGAAGGCAACTTTGCCACCATCGACGCGCTGAATGCAAAGTGGGAGGCAAGGAAGGGTAAGGAGATCAAGACTGGGGCGGTCCAGGTTAGGGAGCAGAACCAGGAGGCAGAGTGGGACAGTATCGATGAAGAATCGGACGATGATGAGGAAGACGGCGACGTTGACATGTCCGATGCACCAGCGTTGGTTGCCGCCAAACCCAGGCCTGCGCCCGTGGTGGATGAAGATGGATTCACAAAGGTGGTAGGAAAGCGGAGGTCATGAGACGAGACCGGCAAACTGGTTTCAAAAGTCATTTCGGCAGTACACTAGCACGCTGAACTTGATGGAGCGCTGGATTGTATCGGCTGAAGTCACCTGGCGCTCCTAGAACGCTCCAGAGAGGTATTTGCGATGCGTCCTTTTCTGGAGACTCCCCGCCGCATCAAACTTGACGAAGAGAATCCGATGCCAAGGCTACCGCCCCACGAAGAGCGTAGTGAGACACAAGCGGCTAAACCACACCAGCTAAGTTTACCTCTTTGAGACACTTGAGTCCTTTTTGCCAGTCATTGCGCAAGAGTCCAAAAATTGTAAATATACATGGGCCTGATTTGCACCGTCGTGACATCTCCCGTTCTCCTGCCACGGCTAAACTATCCCTTTGCGATCAGCAACTGACCTCATTCGCCAAGACTTCTGCTTCCAAGCGGCTGGTCCCGCCATCCTAACCTCAAAGCAACACCGCACAAGCTCTCTCCACCTCGACACAGCCGAGCCACCTCCTATACCCGCCTGCACATTTCACAAAGTTACTACAATCTGCTCCTTTGCAGCTATGGATTCTGCATACGACCACATCCAGGAAGAAAGCTATCCGGAAGATCCAAACCTGCGGGATGGCGGCAACGACAGCGCCAGGTCTGCGAACCCCAACTTCAATAGCGAAATACAGGAAGCATACAAGGCGATATCCAGCAGTCCATGGGCTGCACGGCTCGGAGGTTTCTTCGGCTCGGTGAAGAAACAGGTATGGCATCATGATCATCATCCAATCTAAGTGGAACTGCGGAGCACCTAGAATGTGTGCTGACTTTCTGTACAGGGCGAACAATACTACGATGGTGTCCGCAAAGAATACACCGTTGCTAGTGCAAAAGCGACAACTAGTGTCACCTCTCTTATAGGGAACACACGCTCCCTCTCCTTCCAACAAACCGGCGAAGCATCGTCCGCACCAACAGATAAAGACATTGCCATAGACAATGCCGCCCCCACACCCCCGC